>JAXCEF010000073.1:0-176730 GCA_037178605.1 Colletotrichum euphorbiae | reverse complement strand
TTAAGAAAGGATTTATTTAACTCTTAATATCCCTAGTAGAGTATCTAATACTCTTTATACTAAAGAAGAATAGAAAGAAACAACTATATATTAACTATTAGAAACTTAATAACATTACTATTAAGAATTATGACTTATTACTACTTATCTCTAAACTACACAACCTCCTATATAGTATAAACTAATTTATAGCTCTTAACCTTAAGAGAGCTTATAACCTTATTTATATTAAGGAAGGTGAAGAATAGAAAATAGCTTTTAGAACGCGATGCAGACACTTTGAGACGCTTATAATGCTCTTTGGACTCACAAACGCCCCCATAATATTCTAGACTATAATTAATAAAACACTCTAATAATAACTGAATAAGTTTAATATAATATACCTCAATGATATTCTCATCTTCTCTAAAACATTAGAAGAACACAAGAAGCATATATATAAAGTACTTTAAAGACTATAAGAAGTGAAACTCTTAGTTAAGCTAGCTAAAAGCAAGTTCTACTAATAAGAAGTTAAATTCCTCAGATTCACTATTACCCTAGGAATTATTTAGATATCTAAAGATAAAATCAAGGTAGTTTATAAGTAGCCTATACCTACTTATAATAAGGATATATAATTATTTCTCAGATTTATTAACTTCTACTAAAGATTCATTAGAGACTACGCCGAGATAAGCTAATAACTCCAGGACTTAACCTAGAAAGATAATATATTCTAATAGACTGGAGAATACTAAAACGACTTTAAAAGAATTAACGAATATATAGAAGAATATATTATTCTATTTATTCCCAACCCTAATAAACTATTTGGGGTAGAAGGTAATACCTCAGATTTCGCTATAAGCGCATAACTCAAACAATGAGATAATAATAATTAGCTATAACTAGTTACCTTGATATTAAAAAGTTTAGCAAACCTAAACTTAACTACTAGATATATAATAAGGAACTTATAGTAATTATTAAAATATTTACAAATTAGAGACTTTAACTATTAGAAATAAAACACCTAGTTAAGATATATATAAATTATAAGGACCTCTCTTATTTCACAACCACAAAAGCACTCAACAAACAATAAATTAAATAGTTAGAATTCGTATCTAAATTTAACTTTAAGATTAACTATAAGAAAGGAAACAAGAATAGCAGAGCTAACGCTCTTAGCTGCTAACTAGACCATAATATCCCAATACTAGAAGAAACTTAAGTTATCTTAAAACAAGATAAGAATAGAAACCTTATACTAGCAACAAGACTCTTAATAATAGCTAGAAAAGGTTAGTACTAGCTCAACTAGATAAATAACCCCTAAAACTATTAGGGAGATATATTTAGCACTAGCATATAGATACTAAGGCGTTACTAAGATATAGAAACGCATCCAACAACACTATAATAAAACCGCTTTATAATAGGAAGTAGTAAATACTATTAAAAACTATGAAATTTATACTAAAAGTAAGCCTAATTAATATCAATCCTATAAGAAGATCTAACTACTACTAGTACTAGAAGCAGTATAGTAATCTATATTTCTAGAGTTTATTATTAAATTACCAAAGTTAAAAGAACTAATAACTAACACTAAGTATAATAGCATTTTAGTTATCATAGACCAACTCACAAAATATACCTACTTCATCCTATATATAGAATCAAGCACTACAGAAAACCTTGGTTATATATTTCTAAAAACTATTATCAGCTAATATAATATACTAATAGAAATCATATTAAATAGAGACAAACTATTAACTTTAAAGTTTTAGAGATCCCTAATCTTATAGCTTAAATCTAATCATAAACTCTTAACTGCTTTTATCTATAAACTAATAGACAGACCAAACAAATCAACTAAATCCTTAAGATCTATCTATACTATTGTATTAATTACAAATAAGACAATTAGGTATTACTACTACTAATAGCCTAATTCGCCTATAATAGTATAACAAGAGAAAATACAAAGGAATTACTATTTTATCTTGACTATAGATTTAACCCCACTATATATAGAGAACTACAATAACGCCTAATAGCACTTAAAGCTATAGTAGATATTAAGAAAATTCAAGAAATTTAGTAGGAACTCCCTAAAAACCTCGAATTTATATGCAAACGCATACGCAAATACGCCAACAAGAAAGGAGTTAAGGGACTAACTCTAAAAGAGGGAGATAGTATCTACCTCACTTAATAAAACATTAAAACCAAATAACTAAGCAACAAATTAAACTATAAAAACCTTAGACTATTTTAAATTAATAAAAAGCTATTAGACATCAGCTATAAACTCTCACTACCAGACATAATAAAGTGCTATCTAATCTTTCGTATCTCACTTCTTAAACTAGCACTATAAAGATCGCAAATAAATAACCTCTTTATTATAGAATTAAATAAATTATTAACCATATTAAAAATAAAAATAAAACCTAATAATTCATTAAATAGAAAGAGTATAGATATAAGGATAACAAATAGGAACTAACTATAAACCTCAAGCACACATAAGAATAACTCCACATATATTAGAAGTAGCAGATAACAAATAAACTATAAATAACACCTATACCTAAGGGAATATATAAAAACAAAACCCAACTTATTTAACTCTAACTAATAGTTAAACTAATATAATAAGACTAACTATAAGACGCTAACCTATTTATATAACTAGGGATACTAGCAAACTAGGATACCTCACCTGATAAGAGATTCGGAGTACTAGGATTCCAATCCCCTAAGACTACATCCAAATCTACTACACTAAAACTACCTATAGACTAAGCCTCTAATACGGGATAAACCACTAGTTCCTCCTTAGTAACTTCACAACTTTTATAAAATACTATCCTTTTCTACTTTCTTAAATAATCCAGCTACACTATAAACTCATCTAACTTAGCCTACACAGCACATAGAGCAGCAGCCTTTTTATATAATACCTCCTCCTCCGCCACTTCAGCATCCTCTAAGCAAGCAGCTTCATCTAGTAATTAGTTAACTAAAGAATAAGTCAGCAAAACAAGAAATACTAGTATAATAACAAACACATATAAGCGCAAACTATATTAGCTACTATATTATATAATCGCCCCAAGCAAGTATACTCACTATAAACTTCACCTCTAAGAAGAAGCTTATAATATTTCCCTATTAAATAATAATATAGATAAAGCATATTAATAATAATACTAAACTTAGCAATACGAAGCGCATAGTTATAATAATAAAGAGTAGAGGCAGAATTTAAATTCAGTTTTTAAACGCAACCTAATATAATATCAGCATTATAAGTAAAATCAGGACGCACAGTTAATAAATCCCCAACCTAGAACCAACAACCTACTTATATTAGGTCTTAAGGACAAGACCTTTAGAGAGTTTAGAGAGGGAACCTAATATTATAACCCATTATATAAGAATAACAGTTATCCAACCCACTTAAGTATCAGACGGCTAGGATAGGACATTTATACTACAGGATTACGAGAGCACTAGGGATAGCTATAAAAGAGAAGAACTATAGTATAAGTCATATAACAATAAAATAAGAAGTAATTAGTAGAGTACAACAGGAAGCGCTCAATATCAGTTAGCCTTACTAGCTGATCGCAATCACTAATACATAGAGGCAATCACCTAATAGCAGGACTAGGGGCTATTTGGGACTTATATATAGTATAGACTTAGGTCTCCTCAAGGACAGACTTCCATAGCTCTTCAGCAATTAACTTCGTAATTACTTTAATAGGTACTCTCAGCTTCATCTTATACTACAACCCCTTATAAGAACTACAACTAATCACTATACTCCTTAAACCCCAAGATTCATTTAGCAACACAGCCCAGCAAGACCATACTATCAACCTAGCGTCATTCCTCAGCTTCTATTAGCAGAACTCTACCATCAGATAGCTGACCGTAACAAGGATCTTCTGTGTATAATTATATGTAATATAGAGGAACTCCTATAGCCTCTATGCTTAGATATAGAGTACTAACTAGATGCTGAATGCTACTAAGTAGTATTCAAAACTAATAAGCAACTAAGTAATACTTATAAGGCTGTAGAGAGGAAGACCCTAACTAAAATCCTATAATATAGTAAATTGCTAAAAGACTCTAGCTATAGTAATAATTTATAAAAAATAGAAAGGGTGCTGGGAAATACTCCTCTAGTAGAATAGCTGTAAATAATATATTAGAAGAAGCTAGAACCCCCTAGCCATAAGGTTCTATAAGCTAGGGAGGACCTGAATATAGTATTTATTAGTGCTATAGGGTTTGAAATAAACCTGAGATGTAATAATATTAAACTAGGCTTAATCTTATTATATAAGCTTAACTTAATAATTATAGATAAGAAGGAAGAAAAGGAGATTAGTATAAATTCCCTAGAGATAGATGAGGCTAAAAATTAGTATTTAATTAATAAGAAGCTACTAGTATACCTCTAGAACTAGAGACACTACTTTAGTAAAATAATAAGCGATATTTTATTGCCTTATTATACTTATAATTACTAGATTAAGCTGGAATCTAGTGTAAAGGACTAACTGAAGTTTTACTTATTATATAAATAGTTGTTGCTAGAACTTGAGGTAACTTGCTAATACCTTCTTAATAACTAAAAAAAGGGATTTATTGTATTAGGTAATGCGCCTTTTGCGTCCTCTATACTATTTATGTGAAAGGTAGATAGAAGCTTATAATTCTATATTAACTTTTAAAAGCTAAATGAATTTATTAAGAAGGATTAATACTTATTACCTCTTATTAATAAGACTCTGAGTTGGATTAGTTCTGCTAAACTGTTTACTAAGATTGATATCTGCTAGGCGTTTTATTGAATCTGAATTTATTCTGATTCTGAAGACTTTATGATGTTTTGAACCCGCTATAGTTTATATAATTATAAGGTCTTGCTTTTTGGGTTGTTTAATAGCTTAGTGATATACTAATGCTATATAAATAATATGCCTATAGACTACTGTCATAATAGCAGAGCGTGGATATGAGGAAGCAAAAGTGCTTATATTGGTAAGGATATGAACGCGGATAAGGTGCGTGTTTATATAACCCTTTAGCAGTGCTAGAGAGCAGTGCAAAAGGCCCACGCCACGCGACACACCCCCAGCCGCACTACAGGGAACTACTGTGCGGCTCTTCCTCTATATATCTAAATACAAAAGAGATACGCTCATCAAAGCGTATTACAGGTGCCTGAAGGGGCTTATGAGCAGCCATAAGGGCTGAAAAGAGTCCGCACCCCCGAGCGGCGAAAAAGCGGCTCAAAAAGAGGGGCGGCTGAAAGGGCTAAAGCTGAAGCTGGACCTCCCCACCCCCGAGCGGCTGCTAAGCGGCTTAAAGAGGGGCGGCCGAAAGGGCTGAAGCTAGACCTCTCCACCCCCGAGCGACTAAAAGCAGCTTAAAGAGGGGCGGCTAAAAGGGCTGAAGCTAGACCTCTCCACCCCCAAGCAACTAAAAGCGGCTTAAAGAGGGGGGAAGGGGGGCCAAGACAAAAACAAATAAACCTCTGTACCCCCAAATGGCGGCCGAGCGGCTTCTGAGCAGCTTAAGCCCCGCTTAAAGAGGGGTGCATCCTTCTATAAGTGCTGAAGCGACTAGCTGTTCCAGCTAGAACACGCCGCTTAGCGTTGCTGGCGGCCTGCTAGAGATATATATGCTTACTACGCTGTAGCAGTTCAAAAGCAGTTCTAGCGCCCACCTGGGCTGTGGAGCTTTTCTCTGCCTTATATGAGTGTAATCCCGCTGGTCCTGTAAAGCTGTTCTGGGCTGCTAGTATCTAGAGGACTTCTCTATAGCCCTAGCTACCTGCGCGCGAGGGTGTGATTAGTACTCCGCTGTGGTAGCTAGCCTGGATATATATAATAGGCTGGAAGGCTGCTTATGCAAAGTAGCGGTGAGACTGACTCCAAGGCTGGAGACCTATTATACTGGGCTAGGACCTATACCCTCCTCCTCCCCTGCGCGTGGGTGCACTAGATGGGCTGTATATGACGTGTCCCCTAGTCACCCGGCGCTGCAGGCGTAAACCACAATACTAAGCCCCTTCCAAGCAGACTTTAAGAGGGCTCCAAAGCCCTCAAAGCGCATAAGTTAAATTGCTGAAGTCACGTGGGCCACGAGAGGCGGCGTGAAGGCGTTGAGATAGGCCTCAAATTGCGGTTGAGAAGCGTTGAGGTGCAAAAAGCTAAAAGGGGCGTTGCAGGTAGGAAAAGAAGGGGCGGCGCGCCTCATAACGTAGGAGGTAAAAACGTCGTGAGAGCGCGCCTAGGGGCAGCGCTCCAAAGAGGAAGCGCCGAAAGGGGGATTGAAGAAGCCTAGCACTTAAGGGAGCGCTAAAGAGGGCTTCTTAAACTAATACTTATATCCACGATGCTTAGGAGCAGCAGAGGGGTTTTGAGGCGAAAGAGCTGGGCTTATAACTGTCACAATAGCAGAGCGTGGATATGAGGAAGCAAAAGTGCTTGTATTGGTAAGGATATGAACGCGGACAAGGTGCGTGTTTATATACCCCTTTAGCAGTGCTGGAGAGCAGTGCAAAAGGCCCACGCTACGCGACAACTACTTAGATGACTTCTATATAGCGTATATAGATAATATTCTAGTTTACTTAGAGAACCCCCTCTAGTATGAGGAGTATATTAAGAAGGTTCTTAACTGCTTATATTAGGTAGGCCTCTAAGTAGATAATAAGAAGTATAAGTTTAGTGTGATAATAATAAGATACCTCAGGTTTATTATTATAACTAAGGAGATTAGACTTAACCTTAAAAAGATTCTTATAGTAAAGGACTAATAACTACTAAGTATTATTTAAGGCATTTAGTTCTTCTTTAGATTTTATAACTTCTATTAGTAATTTATTGCTTACTATAGAAAAATAGCTTAATCCCTTATTAAACTGATAGCTAAGGGGGCTAAATTTAGCTTTAATAATAACTGCGCAGTAGCCTTTATAATACTTAAGGAGTCCCTAATAATAGCACTAATTCTCTACTATTAGTAGCCCGAACTACTAACTAGAGTTGAGACTAATGCCTCTAAGTTAGTATGTGCGGCGATATTACTTTAAAAATAACCTAATAATAAATTATAGTATCTAGTAGCTTATTTTTAAAAACTATATTGCTTACTAAAATAAATTACTCTATTTATAACTAGGAGATAATAGCTATTATTCTGGCTTTAGAGGAGTAGCGACCTAAACTCTTAGTAGTAACCTAGTAATTTGAGGTTATTATAGACTACTAGCTATCATTCTATTTTATAATAAAGTAACTTCTAAATATCTACTAGGCTTAATAGTTAGGTATTCTAGCTAGTTTTAACTTCTATATTTAGTATTGCCTAGAGCGAGAGAATATGCTAGTTAATATCTATTATATAAGAATAAAGATCTATATACCTAATAGGCTATGTATGAGTCTAACTATACTTAGGTGCTATTACTACTAAACTACTTATTTAAGGAAGTAGCTAATAAGCTCTATTAGCTATTGCAGGCTGCTAAGGCCTTGCCTAAGATAGTAATTAATAGCTTAGAACTAAATAATAACCTATAGGGGTACCTCCTTATTAAATAAGTTCTTTACCTAAATAGAGACCTGGAAATGCCCTTGCTGAGAGCGCTGTGAGACCTTGCTATAGTGGGAAAAGAATACTAGAAGGTTTGGGAGGGATTATTAATAATAGATAGGAAACTAGTGGTACTAGAGAAAGAAGATCTATATATTAAACTAATTAGGGAGGTATATGCCTAGAAACTTATAGCGCACTCCAGCTGAAATAAGATACTTAAGCTCCTAAAAGAATAGTATTACTAGCTATAGCTTATTATAGATATAGATTAGTATATTTATAACTACTATACCTATTACTACGCCTAGAAGCTTAGAAATAAGCTGCTAGGTAAGCTAAGACCCCTACTTATATTTAATTACCTATAGGAGTATATTATAATAGAGTTTATGTTATACTTCCCTGACTATGAAGGGTATAATAATATATTTATAGTAGTTTGCTACTTATTAAAGAAGGCTATTTTATTGCTCTACTAAAAAATAGTAATAGCTTACAACCTTATTTAACTATATTATATCTATATTTTCTACTATACTAGCTTCCCTACTATAAGTATATTAGATTAGGGCCCCTAATTTATATCTAACTTTTGGAATAAGCTCTATAAGATCTATGGCGTTAAGGTCTGGCTCTCTACTATAGGCTATATTAAAACTAATAGATAAATAGTGATCCTTAATTAGTACTTGACTTAATGCTTATAGCTCTGAATTAACTACTTTTAAGATAACTAGAGCAAAATACTACCTACTATAGACTTTGCTTATGCTGCCCTTTTAAATAAGATAATAGGCTTTATACTCTTCAAGATTAAGAGGGGCTACTCTTTATAGATAAGCTTTAGTTAGGATTAATATATAATAAAATTTAATAATATGAAGGAGAAAATCAATTGCGCTAACGCCTAGAAACTAGCTGAGAGCTTTTATAGTGTCTAGGATATTACTAAGAGAAATATAGAAGTAGTGTAATAGTGCTATACTTGCGTAGCTAACTACTAGCAGCAGCTAGATAACCTATCTGTGGGTAACTAAGCTTATGTCTCTATAGCTAGATAGCGCTGTGAGAATTCCTTGAAACTCTTAATGATTCCTTGAAACTCTTAATGCTATGGGATGGTCCCTAGTTAATTAAAGCTGCGGGGCCTAGAGGAACTTAGGTTCTTAACCAGCTTAAGGAATATAATTATTACCTGGTTTTTTACTCTAGTAAGCTTAGAAAAGCTGCGGATAACTCCCTACTAGGATAATTTAACCTGCTGCTGCTTGCTGTTATGTTTAATAACAAACTAGAATATAAGGTTGTTTGGGTTATAGCTAGCTATATCTGCTAGGGAAAATTATAGTACTGCGCTAATTAGAAGAGATATAATTAGAATCCTACCTAGTATAATACTGAGAGCTTTAAATACGCGCTAGCGGCGCTATAGGACTTCTATACTACTAACCTAGTAGCATAAGGACTACTAAAGAACCTTGCGTCCTAGCTGCTAGCTGCTGCTTGGGATGAGGACCTAGCGACCTCACTAGATAATAATACTCCCACCTAACTGCTTGCAATTAAGGTTTTTATTTATTTATTTTAGGTATATTGGAGTTAATATAGATATTAATATTAGTTGAGGGAGGGGTAATATTATAGTGTAGCTATAACTAGCCTGAATTTTAGGTTATATGACTGCTAAGTTATATAACCCTCAGGAGGTTCTAACTTGTGGCGTGGGATTTAGCTAGGCTAACTTTTAAGTTATGTGACCCTTAAATTATATGACCCACAAAAGGCTCTTCACTTTTTAAGGCCCACGCTAGCCTAATAGATAGACTTTTCCCTTCTTTAACTTAGAATCTATTTAATATAGCGTAATCAAAGCGCGCTAGCCTTCACCCTTTCGTTGTTTGTAATAAGCTAGCTAAACTACAATACTAAATACTACTAGAAAAAAATAGGGGGGGATAATAATAGTTCATAATAGTTTACAATAAATATATAGTGTATATAATAAGTAATAATTATAGAAGATAACTATAGAAAGAGTATAATATATATTATAAAAAGAGTATAAACAATATAAATCTAGACCTTATATTATTGTTGGGATATTCGCCTATCCGGACCCGACCCAAGTGTCGGGCCTGTTGCCTAGCGGGCAGGAATGTCGACTATAGTAGTCACGTGACCTCAGTCACCTGACCTACCTCATCGGTCTACTACATCGTTCCTCCTTTCGCTGGCCACCCTTCTAGATACCTTCTTTCCTCAGACATTATCAATATCACCACTGTTTTCGAGTTCTGTTTTATCCCCTACCTTCTAGTACCAGTCTTTGTGAGACCAACAATTATCTTTATTTTAAGATCTAATAGAATATACTAGGCTAAGTAGATCTATATTATATTAGTAATATATATATAGCCTAGATATTTTAGTACCTATTTTTATACCTAAGCATTTGATGCTAGTGTTAGTTATGTATTGTTTCTTTTCCTTTTTTATTTGTGCGCTTGTGTGTTATTTTAGCTATATATATATCGATATATTGAATTATTCATTATGATCGCTGGCTATACTGTTGCTCAACAAATAGCCTGTAGCTTCAGCAGAATGGTCGGGTTCAGTATGCCTCTCATGAATAGGGGTTTCACAGGGTCTTATTCAGCTCGTTGCATCGAACCATCACCGTCTGTTGCCCACACCGGTGCATTGCAAATGGCCATTTGCGGTTCTTCCACAATGGCAAGACTTCTTCTGAATAGGTTACACGCAATCGTGTGAACGTGAGAAAATTAACCTCAAGAAGAGCAGAGATACTTTCTTTGAAATACACGCTTCCTTCTAAGACCAATGTGCGGTCGTGAATCATCATCTCTTAGCTGACAACTCTGGATATGCAATAGCCATTTCCCCAACGCCATGCATGAATGCCGAATTAAAAGTCCAATTACTCGTCAGATCCCACGCCTTCTTCCACCTCCTCGTCGTCGTCCAGACTCGGCTCATCGACCACGAAATCGGGCTTTTCCAGGTCGAAGGAGAATGCGACGGCACAGCCATCCCGCAGGCCCTTTCCGACTGGTGTATCGTTTGCCTTAACCTTGATGTCCTTCCATCCTTGCCTGAAATCGGTTGGGTTCAAGGGTAGGGCGTAGGCAAGGTCGACATCGCCGTCGGGTAGAGCTGTTGTCTCGGGGGAGGTGTGGTTGATGGTCAGGCCGTTGGGAAACCGATCGCGGAGAACGTCAAGCAGTGATGTGGTGACTTTGGAGAAATCGTGCTGGCTGTCGACGAACATCATGATAGTGTGGACTCCATACTTAAAGCGCACCGAGTAGAAGGTGTCGTCGATCTGCTAAACAAGTGTTAGTTTCTGCGTAGAAGGAGGTGTGAGCCAGGCCATACCGTAGTCATGGTCAAAGAATGTCAAGCGCTGTTCCCCACTGCAATGTTTGGAAAATGTCCCTGGGAAGTGGATGATTGGCAACTGCGGTCGCGAACGTTCGTGTTGTAGAAAACAAACCTAAGGCTGAGGAGGGGAATCCCAAGACCTGATGCAACGGCGACAGCTGCAGTTGGGCGCGAAGCTTGGTGGCAGCTGCTTGCTAGCGTGGGGTATACTTCAGGCCTGGGATGCGCGACCACGTGACCGCGTGTTAATTGCTGCGGGGGCCCCTCCCCCGAAATGGTCGGGTCCACTGTCCAAGCTCCCGTCGGGACTGCTGCCGCCGATTTGTTTTGCGCTACCGTCAGGGCTTCCAAGCTTTCCCTCCCTCCATTACCACGTTGGACTCGACCGCAATAACACATTGTACTCCTTGTCTTTTACAAATCACCACGCCTCATCGAGAAGTCTCATATACTCGTAGGATTGGCCCCGGCCGTACAGCCCAGCTTACGAACACCCGGAATGGCCGAACGTCGACAGACCATCGCTGAGCACTTCAGCCTGAAGCCAGCCGAGTCTCGTCTCTCGATACCGACACCAGCACGCATCCCCCTTGCCGGCTTGGTTGGATTTGGTATTGGAACGGCACTGGGCATGGCTCAAGGAGGCCAGACCGCTCAGCTGCGCTTCCGCGCCGAGCACGCACACAAGATGCCGACCACCACAACCGGATGGTACCTGTACCATAAGAGCAAGAATTACCACACCTTGTACGGCAGTTTTCGCGAGGGTCTTCGCATGGGCGCTCGAATTAGCTTTTGGACCCTGATGACCTTTGGACTGGAGAGCACCGTCGACAGATACCGCGGCAGCACCGATCTCATCAGTACTGTACTGGCAAGTCTGACTGTTGCTGGCAGCTTCAGTCTCGTGAGTAAGTGGAAGCAGTCCTACATCTCTGCCTCGGAAGCGTGATTGTTAATGCAATCGCCTGGGCAGACCGCTTTTCTTTGCCCACCGCTGCTCGCACAGCTAGGTACGGTCTTCTTTTCGGAGTAGTGTACGGCGGAATGCAAGATGCTGTTGGTTTCGCTCGCGGCCGGCCCATCGGATACGTCGAGTTTTTCCGACGACGCTTCGGTTCAGGAAAGACAGCCAACGCCGGCGAGCAACCGCAAGTCTAGACTATCGTCGTACCAAAACACAAACGCTCTCCCTGGGTCCAAATTTGAGGCCGTAGCTGCTTTGGACGTTGGGGAATGAGATTTCACATTTGGCAGGGGTGCCTGTAGGCTGGAGGGGCCATCACCACTTACGATTGGCAGCGCCATTGCAAGAGCTTGACTTTCAGTCATGGGCCGAGTGGGCAATTTGCCAGAATCAACATCACGTAATCGCTGTCAGCGGTGCTTGTCGGTTGCAAAAGCCTAGGCTTTTTTTTTGCTGTCAGCACGACCAGCCCTGCAAAGATCAAGCAACCATTTCGTCTCGCGCATGGTGCATATCCTACGACTGCTACGCGCAAGCGGAAGTTTTTTTCTCCTTGTATTCGGTACTTCGTTCGGTATGAGGGATCCAGAGGCTTCCAAGCCCTTGATCGGTTTCTCGAACTTTTGCCAGGCTTGCTCTGTTATCTGCTTCAATGATGACGAGTTATTGGCATCCGAGGTTCGAGAGGCTGAAGACGGGCTGATCTTTCTGGATCTTCCATTCCAGGAACGATTCGGGGAAGATATCGATCGGCAATGTGAGAGCGGCTTCAAACGTCCTCTATATTACGACGCTATCGACGCATTACCTGACCTGCCTTGACTTAAGACGGCGCAGAAGCTGGTTGCGATTTTGTCGTATGTTATGAGACTTCATCATCCGTACCGAATTCGAGTATGAGGGCCCCATTTTGATCTGTCTGGCGTACACCGCGGGCTTCACAGTACTGGTCGCAGAACTCCGCTGCGATCTCCTTCTCAGCGAGCATGACGCTGTGCACTCGGACATCCTGTTCACGCTCGAAACCGACAATGGTCTGCACTACTACATCTCAACGTTACCTGTTGATAATAATACTTCGTGCAGAAGCCGTCGCTTCTTGGCTGAAGCTCCCCCTCCTCGGACGAGGCATGTTCTAGAGCAAGACAGCCTTGCCTTCATAACTGCGATACTCTAGAGACGCGAAACACAAGGCGTTCATCAGAAAATTGCAAGCCATACCCCGACGAGGCTTTTGGATCTCAACGGCGGTCATGCCAATGCCCGCTATGTTCGTCTTGTTAGTGAAGCCGAACTTCATTCCATGGGGCTTTCGACAGCTGCACCAGACTGTCGCCTTGAAGCGGGAAACAATAGTCGCAACGAGTATCAGGCGGCTCTGAGCTATTGCTGGGGTACACCGGACGACGCGGAAACTCAGCTGTAAACAAGAACAGCCACCCTGCCCATGCACCTGGATGGAATCCAAATCTCGTCTTTGAGACAATGCATGCGCGATGCCGTTAACGTCTGTAACGCCCGATCGATCCGTTACCTGTGGATAGATGCGCTTTTTATTATACAGGATGACCCCGATGACTGGGAACAAGAGAGCGAGATGATGGCTCTGATATATAACAACGCATTATCACCCTCATAGCCGCCTCTTTTTCTTCTTGTCATCAAACGGTTCTCGATAAATCTTTCCAAGAGGTCGGGTGCCTTTTCGTCCCGCCTGAATCCCGAAGTCACCAGCCACTACAGCATATGCACCGCCAATTCAGCTATTTTGGGAGCTTTTGAGTGGCTATTGCTGGATATCTGTGATGACTGCGCCTGAGAGCAACGCGGATGGACGTGGCCAGAGTTTGTAAGATGTCACGCAGGCGGTTCATTTTCGGCAAGGCTTTTGTCCATTTCGAATGTCCTTCTTTACTTGAGCGAGAGACCATAAAGATCACGCAATGCCACGCTGAGCAATTTATTATTCAAGCTGAGATCACAGTGGTCGGTGGGAACGCTTTTGGCTACTTAGAGCGCGGCCGTCTCCGGATACGTGGGAAGTTCGGCAGGCTGGCCTCTGATCAGTTCCGCACGTCTTGTACTTGGGGAATGAGGCTGATTCGGCTCATCATGGACGGACGACGAATCGTGGCTTACTGTAAACCGGATTGCTGGAACCTGGAAACCCGTGGCCGCGGGATGAGCTGGCGATGCTACTACTCCGAAGCTCGCCTGATTCAAGATCATACCTCGAAAGGTTGCACAAACCTCCCACTGATGATCAAGACGATGTAAGGCCATGTGTAAATTTCCGGGGGCCAAACAGCTACGTTCGACGATGTCGAGATTACGTGTCGGAGAAGGGTTCGCTTGTGTTCGATCCCGGCGTACCAGCAACCGTTCAACGTTCAGAGGCTCCCCAAGGGGAGAATGATCAAGGGGAGAACGATGCAGCTCCGAGGTTTGAAAGCAACCGAAGGGAACATCGAACCTGAGAATAGTTTTACGGCCGATCCACCCGTAAAAGGTGGTGGCCACGGAACTGAGACGGAAAATCAAGAGGGCAAATTAGGATATAGGAGAGCCTTCGACTCGAATGAAGCAAAGAATGGACGAGAGGATGGAAGCCATTTTAAGTGGTGCCGAGAGCGATGCTTTGGGCTGCGGTCAATCAGACTCGGCGGATAGGGTAGACAAGCCAGACTTGAGAGACCCTTCCGAGGCGTTGGATGTCGAGATGGAGTGCGAGATATACGCCCACTTCAAGTACGGCGAGTGGGACAGTTTCGAGGACAACGACGACGCATGGGATCTCCTCTTACCTAGCTCCCGCCGCGGAAGAGGGGAAATGGATCCGGGTAGGCGCCTGGCGCTCTTTCGTCGCGGGCGGGGGAGGCCTTCGATATTTTGATAGGTTCGAGACTCAAGAGGTCGATATCGTTTGAATGCCAGGATGAGACGCAGTTGGCAGAAGGAACATGGACCAGTATGAAATGCCGGTACTCGATGCCGAGGCAGATTTCTCTCTAACGATTGTGGAATACGAGACGAACATTCTGGACCTAGTATCACGGCCGCAAACTTCAATCACCATCTTCACCCAAGGGTTCGCCGACTCAGATTACCACCGGACCAAAACACCACGTGAGCCCGATGTCGTAACCCAGCTCATCCCGATCTTATCACCTCTCACCTCACCAACATCCTACCTTATTCGCCAATCCGTGCCCAGATTCAGGGTCGATCCGGTCCGGCTGCGCCTCCGCATGCGGCTTTCATCGGTTCCCCCCCAATGACACCACGTGACGGGTCAACCCGCCCCAAAGATAAGGAAACGCCAGCCGCACCCGGGCTGGACGGAGCTAAAATGATATCATTTTTCGTTTGCTTCTCTTCTGCGTAGATAACGGCTCGGCTCTATCAGGAAGGCGACAGTGAGGTCAAGGTTTGATTGTGTGTTCCCAGTCAGCCCGTGGGTGCGAGGGGCCGTGAACGGACTCGACATGGCCGAGAGATAAAGGAAGAGGCCCAAGGTGCCGTGGAATATAATAGCTCATCCTTTCCCCCAAAGATGGTGTGCGTGTGGCATCCTATTTAGCTATTGAAATAGAAGCTCGGCATTGTCATCGTCATCGTTACTTATATGCCCTCTACCGTCCATCCCCCGCAGTGTTAGTGCCGTGTCTCATCATCAATCTCTCTGTGGACTACCACTCAGCTAGATGGCTCGGCCTCTGCACACCTCAGGCTGTGCCTGCCCGGTGCGCCTGGGCCGTCTCTGATCTACGCGCCCATCTCACATAACCGCGTCGTTGCAAGGAGAAGGCTACCTTGCGCCCACATCCTGCCACTATTCCTAACGTCACTGCACAAGGAACGACCTCAAAGCTCAAAGATGGCGACTCGAAGGAATATTTCCCACGTCTACCAAGATATCGTCTTCCAACGAGCAAACGCCAGCCCCAAGTACCACACCGGCCGCTCTGGAACCCGCAGCACTATCAACAGCGCCGCCTCCGCTCGGCGTCCTGCCCTTACGGATGGATGATGATCCGGTCTCTTCTCACAACCGCAGTTTCCTCATCACCAATCCTACTCCCGCCTTTCTTATGGAAAATGTCCGTTCTGGCAAACACGACAAATCCGCTTCACAACCCCGACAAAAACCCCTTATTACGCGTCTTGTTGAAACACACGTTCTACGCCCATTTCTGCGCCGGGGAAAACCCAGCAGAGATCAAACAGACCATCGGCAGCCTCAAGAACATCGGCTTCACGGGAGTCTTCTTGGGTGATGCAAAAGGGGTGGTACTCGCCGACTCACAAATAACCTGGCTTCATGCGGCGAGGGTGCGGCGGCGGAGGAATGTATACGCAACAAGATCACCCCCTGGGCTCAGGTAAGGATGGAGATAGTCAGACTCGCGCATCGCGGATGTTTCGTGGCTCTCAAGTAATTTCAACGTCTTTTGTCATTTGATTACACAGTAAGACTTCGTTTGTCATTTGGTGTCTGCTCCGATTTTGCTAAAAAGTAGCAACAGATTCACGGGTGCAGGCCATCAGGCGCTCTACACGCTCTCAGAACGCCTCCATCCTCCAGCGGCCCTGGCCGACGCCATCGACTCCATCTGTCGCTCGCCGCGCTCGGCGGCGTCCGCCTGCTGTTCGACGCCGAGCAAACCGCTCTCCAGCCCGGCATCGACGACTGGACCGTCGACTACATGCGTAAGTATAGCACCGCCACACCTGGAAAGGCCGTCATCTCTGGCACGTACCAGGCGTATCTCAAGTCGACGCCGCAGACCCTTGGAAGAAGCTGGAGATGGCTCGCGACGACGGGTTCACGCTTGGTGTGAAGCTGGTGCGCGACGCGTACATCGGTTCCGACCCGAGACATCTCATTCACGACACCAAGGCCGACACTGACGCCGGGTATGACCGGATCGCGGAAAGCTTGCTCAGGGGACAGTGGGGCGATGTGTTGAGAGGATATTCGCACATGCCGCCCGTGAGCCTGATTCTGGCGTCGCACAACGCGGACTCAATGAGACAGGCGCGGGCTATGTGCGATGCGGGCGAGGCCAAGATCGAAATCGCGTTTGCGCAGCTCCAGGGCATGGCAGACGAGGTCAGTTGCGTGCTGTTATCGACCATGCATTCGGGAGTTGATGATGAGGCGAATGCGCGGGCTGTGGAAGCATACAAATACCTCGTCTGGGGGTCGACCGTTGAGTGTATGAAATATCTTCTGCGGAGGACGCACGAGAACCGTGATGCCGTGCAACGGACGCGCAGTGGACGAGACGCAATGTGGAGCGAGCTGGTGAGAATAGTCAGGGGCCTGGTCGGGATATTGCTTTAGGTGGCCGCTGTGTTTATGGTTTGATGCGCGGAGTCGGCGTCTGGAACTAGGGTTAGTAAGGGTTAGGTATGGCAATGATGACGACTTACACTCTCGTACTGATATCAGCACGAAGCCTTCAACAACATGACTGAAAGCACGCAAGATCTCGAATGGAGGCAGGTCTAGGCAGTGCGCAAGGCCATGGCTCCCAGTACGAGATCTTCGAGCTCCTCCTTGCGTTGTGCTTCGTCTTCGATGCCATCGAGCCAAGGGAGACCGTTGAGCTTGTAGTACTTGCGGACCTTGGCCCAGTCGGTGGACGTAGCGATGGACTCGTCGGTGAAGGGAACCGGGGTGCCATGAAAGTGTTCCTTGAGGTGCTTCTCGACTTCTTCGGCGGACTTGGGTCCGGTGGGGGTGGGCGAAACGATCTTGACGGTGATGACGTCTTTGCTCGAGGGGCTAATGCCATAGCGGCGGTATGCTTCCGCGATCTGCGTTATTGTTTTGTCAGGAATAGCCGCAACAAGGCGTCGTCATGGTTCTCGTACATTGTTGGCGGAGCTGAGAGAGGCAACGAGCTCGGAATGAACGTTGGGAGTCCTGAGGCTGCCGTCCACCTTGGAGGACACGGCCTTGAAAGCTGCAGCGAGGATGTGGGTTCGCGATACGGCCTGGGCAGTGATGGGGTCAGCGGCGTCCATTAGGTCTGTATCCTCAGATGCTCCGTACTACAGAGGCGTCGATCAAGGCATATTCGAAGTCTGCATTGCGTGCCAGCAGCTGTGAGTGCAGGAATGCGGCATTCTGGACGTCCTTGAAGAAGGCGACATAGACTGCGTGGTCGGCGGGCACGTGATCGATGGGGATGGTCTCAATGATGGACATTTTGACAGACGAGTAGAAGATTCAACCAAGACGACGGAGGAGAAAAGACCGGAGAGTATTGTTTGAGTCAAGTTCAAGGAAGGGACTGCATTGGGTTGAGGAGGTAGGCAGGCGAAACTGGAAACTATCGCGGGGTCAGGACAAAAAAAAAGGATTGAATTTCTTAGAGAAGGTAGGAACGTCCGTCCAATGTTTCTGACTTGCGTCGCCCGTCCACTGTTCTGCTCTGTTGGCTGCCGCCAACTGCCCTGAAAGATAAAAAAACAGAAAAAAACCTTGTTTTCGGCGATAAACTTGGAGGGGCATGGCGGGGTTCGAGACCACGTCAGATACAGCAATGTCTCCACTTTTGTCGCCTTACCTGATTTACCTACTGTAGTGTACAAAGCTTAGGTCGGGTGCCTTGATTTCGGCCAAGGTTAAGAAAAACCCCGCCGAAGCTTCAAAAGCCTCATTTCCCTATTTAATCTTCTTGTTGCCGACTTGAGTTTGCCCGCACACTCGATTACACTACGCGGGGTACGCTCCTCCTACCCATTCTACCCATACACTTACCACCGCGTCATCTCGGCCATCATTGATTGATAACCGTTTGGGGACCGCCAACCACCCGGCTTCTCTGTCGACCAGGATGAATCACAATGGAGGGTCCGGTTTAGGAACCCATACATATGATAATGCTAACCGCGAGCCGACATATACTCCCTCGTACTCGTTACCCATCAACTTCCCCTCCACAGCCATCCCGTCACCCTGCGAGATTGACTTCCGATATTCTCCAGCCCATTGGGGCCTCGCGTCTACTGGACTATACCAATCATCCCGCACCCGGATCCTGGATGTTGGGAGTTGGGTAGCTTGAGCTTAGATACGGCCGCGTGGTTCTCAACTCAACTCTGGCACGAGGACGGACGAGTCACCGGCAACGGGTTAATAATCGGCACGTGGTTCAGACGATTCAACCTCTGAGGAAGTTAACACGGTGCCCAATAGCCTCGAAATGACGCGGCATCCGTGGATATCCAGAAGCCGTGTTTCTAATTAGGTATTGAAAACTGTGTCTTGCCCGGCGATTCTGCCTCCAAGGGCAAAGGACTGCCTTGTCTCTTGGCAGAACCTGGCAGCCCAACTCGCCAAAGCTAACACAGACTCCCTCGGACAAAGTCTCGACGAGTCTCTTGGCGGTCGGTTTGGACGGACTGCAATGGTCTAGTCGGCAGACGGGGCCATCTTCAGAGTGCGACTTGGGAAGAATCTGCATGCGAGGGCCTTGGCTTATCTGCGAACGCGAATAAGACATGACACGACGTCTAGGAGGTTGAAGGTAACCCGTCGTTAGGCAAGCCCGGCCCCTTGTTGATTGCGCAACCCGTTTATACTCTATCCGGTTGACGAGGAAAGATAAGAAAAAGACTCTAAATGCGCTGCCACGAGTCGCTAACCTAATGGGATTGCCGTCAATGTGCCGGGACGTTCGCGGCCGTCGACGAGGAGGCGCCAACAAAGACATTAGAAGGGCTCGGCCACGTCGCTGGCTGGATACATTATCCCACCGAAGGTATCCGTCTTATCATGTAGTCGCGCAAAGACCCTCCCGCTACCTTAGTCGCTAGCGAGAGAGAGAGACACTTCAAGTGCTTGCTTGCAGTCGGGGACACCTCAACCAACCTTGAGCCAGAACCTGGGAATGCCTTGGAAGCCGTTCTGTTTTTCCATTGTTGGCCGCCGTCTTTGAGAGACGCCCTCAACGCCCCAATCCCTGCCGGTCCCGAAGCGGAATTCCATGGCGTCGTTCCATTGGTTCTCGAGGGGGGTTGGGTTGACCTTCACCTCATCTCATCCCCGCCCTGTTGTGAGATCCATGCCATCACAAGAAGTGCTGTGTCATAGCAGCGGCAAATTGAATGTTTTGGTCCCAAGGCTGGATTCTGTTTGGTTCTCATAAGCTGTCAGATGAGTTGAAGGTTCAGTGATTGGCTAGTAGCAGAGTGGTATTCGTAGTCAGTCTCAACGGTCCATACCAACGTGAGGTGAGCGTGCATCCATCGCCTTCACACCATCATCTCCAGCACCAGCCGGCTTCGGACCAGAGTCCCGCGACGTCCGTGGTCCAGGCCTTCAAGTTGAGTGTTTTGGGAGGTGTCTTTCATCACCTTTCGTAAATGTGTCCAGTTCGGTTCGGATTAGACAAGTCAGCATTGTATTCTTTCACCGCAACATCCGGTCATTTTCTTCATCTTTCATTCACGACTTAGTCTTCATCGAGTTCTCTCTGTCTCTCTCTCTCTCTCTCTCTTTTATTTTTTTAGCAAGTGCCACATTCCATTATCACCAGATCTAGCCCCAAGGGAATTAAACCACAAGGTTCGGCAGCAGCAGTCCCCGAGGCTTCTACTACAGTAGACGTGGTCTTTGCTTTGACTCAGCTGCATTCCTCCTCAAGTCACCTCATATTCCTGCTGGAAACCGCAGTACGGGTGCACCAGCAAATCACACTAAGGTAACCAACCAACCAACCAACCCGCTGGCGTTGGTAGGAAGGCCGGGCCCCCTGGCGCGTGCACTTTAGTGGACCCCACACCACTGTAAGGCCAGAACCAGCGGACGTGCCTGCCCTTGCCTTCCTTGCCTTCCTTGGCTTGCCGCTGTAGTTGGGGGGTGGTCCCCTTGGTTTGCCCAGCAAATCAAGCTCAGGTCCGCCCTAAAAAACGCGGAAACCTCCATCTCACAACGGAAAACCCCGTCGCGATACCATCGAGAGGTCTGCGTACCAGTCGTCACGTTTCCTCCTCTTGGGTTTCGCCAGTAGCACATTGGGACAGCCGCGCAACTTCCTCCCGCGATATCATGTCCGGTCGCCCAGCCAAGCGACCGGCGGAAGCTGGCGATCCTGCCACCACCGACGCCGACACGGCTGCCGCCGCCGCTGGCAAGGTGAAGCTTCCGCGCCTCGAGAAAGGCGGCCAGGATGACTTCTCGTCCGTCGTGAAGAACCGCCTGTCTTCGTATACGAGGACAGGCCAGGCTTGCGATCGATGCAAAGTAAGCTCACTCGCTATGCATCACATCTTCTCCAAGCTGACATGCCCTCTGCCAAAGGTCAGGAAAATCCGATGCGACGCCCTCCCCGAAGGATGCTCCCACTGCGTCAACCAGAACCTCGACTGCTTCGTCACCGACCGCGTCACCGGCCGAACCGAACGAAGAGGATACCTGCAAGAGCTTGAGAGGGAGAAGACGGACATGCTCAACCACATCCGCGACCTCGAGAAGCTACTCGAGAACAATGGCACAGAGGTCAAACCCTGGAACTGGGCGCCTTACGGCATGGCCTACCCTCCTCCCGGTGTGACCTACGACCACATGGGCAACGCCATGGAGGATCCCGCCGAGAAGGATGCTTGGACCAAAGTAGGATCCGTATGGGTGAAGAACTACAACTACAAACCCTCCGCCGGCCGCTCGTTTCCTCGTTCGGCACTTGAATCACGCCCTGCGCATAACCACCTGGGCGTTGGCTCCGACAGCGCACCGCTAAGCTCGATAAAGGGCACACAGCTGTCAATTCTCGGAACCACGATAGACGTCACATCCTTCGATGCTCCCGATATGGACGAGCCCGTACCCGACGCCAAGGTATCCCAGCCGCTGTACAACAAGTCCCTGCAGTCCTTCCTACAGTCAACTATGAACATCAACCCGCCAGTCGGCCATGAACTTCCCTCGAGAAACGACGCCTTCACTTACTCGGAATGGTATTTTTTGATGATATGGCCCTTCCTCCCCGTTCTCCACAAGCCATCATTCATGAACATTGTTAGTTTGGCCCGTCTCCATCGCTTCTTCCCAATGCTGATAACCGCTTCTAGCTGACTCGTATGTACGACGAACCTGACTTCGAGCCGTCCGTCCCCGACCTGGTCATGGTGCACATGGTCTTCGCTACAATCTACTTTCAGTATGGCGTAAGAAATTGGGAACAGCAAGAAACGCGTTCCCAGCTCAACGAGCTTTCCAACAAACACTACCACTTCGCCTTGAGCAAGATGTACGATCTGGCATCGGCGCAATCTGTCGCCGCAGTCCAGGCGATGGCCATGATCTCTGCCCACAGCCGTGCCTTTCCCAAGCCTGGCTGCGGCTCCATTGTCACCAATTTCGCCTTTCACTGCGCCATTGACCTGAACATGCACCGCGCCGCCAAGGCTCCTGGGGAGACTACCAATCTCGAGAACGAGATCCGCAAGAGGACTTGGTGGACCATACTTACCGTCTATGTCACCCTGAACGGCCGTCTAGGTCGACCGATGCCCATCAACGTGGAGGAATACGACGTGGACTTCCCAGAGCCCATCGCTGATGAGGCGCTCACGCCGGAAGGCGTGGATACCTCAGTGACCACGCCCTGCACATATCACGTCGGTCTTGCTGGCTTCAAGATCGTGCCACTGTTTATGGAGATGTACTCCAGCATCTACAGCGTAAAACGCGACCCAAAGAATTATGCCGACGTTGTCCAAGCTTTAGAAAAGCAGCTCCAGATGTGGAAGGACAACCTGCCGGAAAACCTTCAGCTCAACATATCCAGCCAATCCGAGTATGAAGGGCGAATGTATGCGCTGTACGTTCAGATGTATGCCCTCGAGTTCCGTCTCTGCCTGCGGCACCCGTCTGTGGCCATGACCAGCGACCGCAAGATGCAGGTCGAGAATGCGCGTATTTGTGAAGAGACGGCGGCGCACATGCTCAAAGCCACC
The DNA here is from genome assembly GCA_037178605.1 of Colletotrichum euphorbiae. Taxonomy (NCBI): domain Eukaryota; kingdom Fungi; phylum Ascomycota; class Sordariomycetes; order Glomerellales; family Glomerellaceae; genus Colletotrichum; species Colletotrichum euphorbiae. The sequence goes on along the minus strand of JAXCEF010000073.1, from coordinate 153,761 downwards.
AAGAGCATCCTGAAGCTCAAGTCCTTGGACACGACGTGGTACCAAATGGCGGTTTATGGCGCTGCCATTTTCACGACATTAGTAGCTCACTGGGAGCGGAGGTTCGACACGACCCCCAATCAGATCGCCATCCTTCGCGAAGACATGAAAGATTGGATGGACATCATCAATGCTACGGTATCATTGTTAGGTAAGAAAACACCTTGATGCCGGCAGAAGCTGTGTACTAACCAGGACACAGGGACGGGAGCCCGGATCAGCAACGAAATCAACCTGATCATCGAGAGGACAATCAGCTGGATCGAGCACGACTCCAAACAAAAGGAGCCGTCACCGGCCCCGACAATCAAGCCCGAACCAGCAGAGTCATCATCATCACCTTTCCAACTCGGGACACAGTCCCAAGTCACTCAGAACGTGGCCGCCAACGCCGCTGAGACAGCCGCGAAGGCATTCTACGCTGACGCAGCTAACCAGAACGGAAGCACACCGTATCCATCATTAGGATACTCGGAGCAGCGGGCGAACAACAACATGACGGGCGCGGCTGGCTTCGAGGCGAACAACAGTTACTCATACGCACCTGCGGCGCAGGCCGCAAACGCCGCTGACGAGAACTCGGCCGAGACCAATCCCCTGATCGCCTTCGCCTCCCAGGCAACCCAGCACGTCGCAGATCCCACAGGCTCCGCCGCCGCCGCAGAACTTGTCTGGCGACAATCGGCTTCCCAGGGCAACACCTGGCACGACTGGACCGCCGCGATGGCTGACAGTCAGGATAGGTACAGCGCCAACGCCCTGCTGACGTTGGGTGGCGGTTCAAGGGATCCGGGCGTATCCGAAGCAGCGAGCGTCGCCGACATGGCGGCCGTCACGGTTGCTCCCGCGGGCCAATGGCCACTTCTTCTCTTTGATGGCGGAGCGACAGGGGCCCAATCGTAGCCTCGGTACTCCGATTCCAAGTTCCAACAAGCATGTTTTTGTTCTCGTTGTATTTATCATAGAGAAATGCTCGGCGTTGGTTGGGGTCGTTGTTTTAACACGGGGTTACTAATGCTCAGTAACGGGAAAAGGCACAAGCACGGAAAAGGTTTCTGGTGTTCATTGGGGCAAACCGTCCCCTGCTGTGAATGAATTACGGCGTTTGATTTCACCGAGCAGATCGCATGGACATCTCGCTTTCGCAATATACCAGGCCATGTAGGCTTCTTGTTTTTTGCACACTACCTTCCCTGTTGCTTGCTACTGACTCCCAGTGAATGGTTTCTGACTAGCTGTGGGCGCTCGCCGCCCCATTACATCTTCTCTCCTGGCAGATCCCAAGTCACGAGCCGTGCATGGCTACAAGATCGTGGCCCACGAGCAACGGCGCACTGTCTTTGCCGAAGCGAAAGAGGAAGTAGGTCGACGACGAGCTGCGTACGCTGGGGGAGCTTGTGGAGAGGACCATCGGAAGCGGGGATACGCGAGAATTTTGACCCAGGCAAGGTCAACTGCTTACTGGTTGGCCGCGATTGCCTCTAACCTTATCCGGCTTGCGCGGGTCGTCGATCCTGGCGTGGACCTTTGCATTCGAGTTTTGTAGCGGAGAATGACAAGAACACGGGTTATTTACAGTCATTTATGCGCAATTTGAACACGCCCTAGCAGTCGTGCCACTCGAGCTCCATGGGCCTGGATGCCGGTAAATAGTGACGCGTCGATATCGTGATGTGGGTTCTGACGCAACACTGAGAGGGTCAGAAAAGAGCCCGGGGGGGGGGCTAGGCAAGGTCGCATAGTGACAATCTCATTGCCGAAGTGACCTGACAGTCGTGTCGTCGTGGGAATTGTGTTTGTTTTGGCGGCCATGAATTAATGGGATGTTTTAGTATAATCGCCCCCGTACGAGGATCTTGCATGCTTGTAAGTCTTCTCTCATTCCCCAAATTCGTAGAGCTCAGAGACCATTGATGCCAAGAGGAGCCAAATGCTCGTAATGCTATCCTTGTCCGAGACTTGTCGGAAGGCTGGGAGAGGAAAGCTTTCCTTGTGGACTGTAACACATGGACAAGCCGGGCTTACAGACCGTGCCAACATTTGCAAGCGACGGCAGAGTTGGCTTGAGATCATTAACCATAGGACCACGTGAGTCGTCGGATTCTCAGCGGCAGGGGTCTAGCGCCTATGCTATGCGTGGCTGATCATCAGAGTATCAATCTTGGGGCTGAACGTCGTCGGCTTTAAGAAACGCGGTTGAACAAGGTGTGGCACCGAGTTGGTGGAATATCGAGCATCAGGAATTAATGTCCTTATGTTGATCCCAGAAACCTGCATAGTCTCACTTTGGATGGATGAGCCTGATTTTACCTCCTCGTCCAGTAAAAACCAAGTCGTTCTACTCTCCAGTTTAATCACCTCGATTTTGTAATGCCACGATTTCTTTCTCATCTCGAAATGGTCCTAAAATTTCGATCCATGCTCTAAGACGATCCACACTGGAGGAACAGAGGCACATGAACACACACGTGGTCTAATTCAAAAGTCGATTTAATCATCATCAGTGGCCGGTGCCGTAGCAGAGGCTCAAAAGATTGGTATCAAAAACCAGTGATATGCTAGCATCGTCTTCCACATACACACGCTCTCCTCGGTTCATTCAACCTCATCTAAATGGATATCCGCTAACACTTCTTCGAGTCATGCAAGTTACAAATCACGACAGCGATCGCTTCGCCAGCTAGAAATTTCCCGCTCAAGCAGTCTCCTTGCGGACGTGGTTGTACGCGGGATTGGTAGACTCGACCTGGACCTCGATGGGCGTCTTGTGGTCGCTGGCGTTGTCGGTGGCGAGGTTCTTGTCGGAGTCGTACTCGGTGACGCCGAAGAGCTTGTCCATGTGCTCGAGGGAGACGCCCTTGGTCTCGGGCACGAAGAACCAGACGAAGAAGAACATGGAGAAGCAGAAGCTGCCGAAGATGAGGTAGGTTCTGGAACAGGTTAGCCTGAGCAACTCCGGTATGACAATCCGAGGCAGCGACTTACCCGTAGCCGTGGGCGCCGACGGTAGCCAGCATGTTGGGGACGGTGCGGGCGACGATTAAGTTGAACAGCCACTGGGTGGCAGCGGCGAGAGCGACGTTGACGGAACGCAGGCGAGCGGTCGGAATCTCGGAGGCGTAAATCCAGCAAGCGGGACCCCAACCGAACTGGAAAAAGGCGGCGAAGAGGAAGATGGCGACGAGAGCCATGTATCCGGCTCCCGGGACCGGCTCTCCCTCGACGGGCGGTGAGATGCGGACGTAGAGACCGATGTAGAACATGGAGATGCCCTGGGCGATGGAGGTCCACAGAAGCGAGCGACGACGACCGAGGGAGTCGGCCATGAAGAGCAGGAAGGCGATGCAAGCAAGCACCTTGACGATGCCGTACACGCCGGTGGACAGGAGAGGGGTGGAGCGACCGGTGACGCCGAGGTTCTTGAAGATGGTCGGCGCGTAGGTGTTGATGGCGTTGGTGCCCGTCATCTGCTGGCAGATCATGAGGAAGATGGAGATGAGAGCGCGGTTGCGGTTGCCCTTGATGGTCCACATCTCCTTCTGCAACTTCATGAAGGTGGCGTCGCCGACGAGCTGTCTCTCGTGGTGGAGCTGGTCGACAATCTCCTGGAACTCGTCCTCGAGGTAGGGGTGCGTCTCGGGCAGGCTGCGGATCTTGGAGAGGATCTTTTTAGACTCTTCCCATCTGTCCTGGCGAGCAAGCCATCTGGGAGACTCGTTCATGAACAGCATGCAGAGGAGCAGCAGCAGACTGGGCAAGCCCTGGATAGCCAGGGGAAAGACGTACATCGTCTTTCCGCTCAGGTTTACTTCGGCGCCGTACTGAGAGTTCAACGTTAGCAACGGGACGTGGGCAGTTGCAGTTGCGTATGCTCGTGGCACTCACGTTGATCCAGAAAGCAATCATTCCACCGGTAACGATGAACAGTTGGTACATGCCGGTGAGAAGACCGCGGATGGCACGGGGCGCGTTTTCGGAGACGTATAGCGGGTTAATACTGGAAGCGGCACCGACACCGAGACCGGAAATGAAGCGACCGACGAAGATGGGAGCGAGTTTGCCGAGAGAAGCAGCTTGCATAGCAACGCCGACGAGGATGACGGCGGCGACGGAGATGAGACACCATTTGCGGCCGAATCGATCGGTCAGGGGAGAAGCGAGAAGGGCACCGACGAAGCAACCGGCTTGGAGTGTAGAGACGATGTTACCCGTCAAGTTGGCGGTCTCGACGCTGGAAGCATCTCTGAGTCCGTAGTCCCTGCGAAAACGAGGTCAGTCTTTAACTCATTTTCAGCTTTCCTGCTTCATCGTGTCACTCACTCCATAAAGGGCTTCATGACGACGACACCACCAATGACGGAACTGTCCCAGCCGAAGGACATGGCACCGAAACAGGCGGAGGCGGCGAGGGCAAACACTCTCCAGCCGTAGATCTCGGCGGGATCATTTTGCATCGCCTCGTTCTTGACGATCTTCTTGAGAATACGTTGCATGGTCGTCATCTTGGGCGTTGTTCTTTCTCTCTGCAACAAGCCAGGCTCTGGCGGGTTGGTGTTACTACGGCTGAGGAGGTACGGTCGATTGGGACACACGACACCCTTGTGTGGTTGATCCTCTACAGGCCGGTGTAATTGGCGACGAGAGGGGCTCAGGGTGTACGGGGGAGGGACTTGTAGACGCAGCGGCGAAGAGAGGAGTGAGCAACGGAAGTGAGGAGGTTGAGGATGGCCACCCTAGATATATCGAAAACCCAGGTCGAGGTTTTGCTTTCCTTGCTGGTCCAAAGTCTCCTCCTCTCCAATGTTACCGGGGACCCCTCACAGCTAAAATAGTCTGCAATTTGCCATTCACCTCACACTGGACGCAACAGAAGTTCCGCGACAGTACCGCATGTGCGTGAGGAGTACTTCTGCGTCCAGGGCCTTGGGTCGCAATCGCTCCTGTGCGTCCGGACAGAAAACCCCCTGCTCCGTACCTCTCCAGTCTGGCCTGGCATATGTGCCGCCGTCCATCCAACAGCTGTAGCCTGTAACTAGCTGTGACTCCAGAATCCCCAGAAGCATCGAGCCTCAGGTAACACCAAGACGGACGGTGAATTATCCATGGGATTTTCCACCATTCAGATGCGGCGGGAGAACAACCCGAGGGAGCTGGGCCGACGGGGGCGGCAGAGGAACGTCTTGGCTTGGGGACTGGGGAGGGGGGGTTTTCTTTTTTGCTGCCATCAGCCGACCAGGTTGTGCAATTGGAGGTTCCTGGTTAGGCGTGGGACTGAGAGGCACTTTCTGGGGGTGTGCGGCGCGGTACAGTAGACTGGGTGTGGTGGTGGTGGAAGAGGTGTCTTGTCGAGTCTCTCTGGTGGCCATGGCGGCCGGATGGGATGCAGCGACAGGCACATCAAGCATGGCATGGATGGGCTAGTCTCAGAAGCTTGGGCTGGGCAAGCCAAGGTTAGCCGGATGGCACTTCACTCAGACTGGATGGCAGGCCGGCAGAAGCCAAGGGATCAACGTGGCCCCGAAGAACGCATACTATGAGGAGTCGAGGCAGCAGTTGACATCCGCAGGCATCGGCAAAACAGATTGCTGCTCCGTTTGACGGTTCATTGTATTCGCGGGGCTAGTTATCAAGTTGCAGGCAAAAGACATTCAAGGCGAGAGACTGGAGAATCGCAAGGAGGGGGCCGCTATTTAATGGTAATGGGCGACGAGTCTATGACAACAGACGGCAGTTAGCTGCAGAATCGTCTCCGCGTACTAGCAGTCAAGAGTCAAGCTTAACAGGGATAGACGTGATTCTCTGGGGCAAGCTCTGGGGACGATATGGGGCCCCGGTTCCCCCCAGGTTCCGAAGGATGCCGTGGGAAGTGGAAGGCGAGGGATCGCAGGTGACCTGGTGAGCTGACGGGAGACTCTCACACAACAAGTGACTTGAAAGAATTGGGTCTCTCCCCTGGATGATTGGACGTGGCCATTCTCGTTGCGGCAAGGTACGACAACGGTGATTAGCTGCAAGATGCGGTCGTCTTGTTCCAATCGCGAATTTAGGCTGCTGGTGGGGGTGGAGAAAGAGTTGCCAGAGCAGACGAGGCTATATCCAATGGCAAAAGAGCAAGGGTCGAACGTTTGATGAATGGATGAAGACAGGGGGAACGCGGCCTAGTGCGCTGAGGCCTCGATGAGTGGTCTTAGTTGGCGACACCAAGCTGACCATCTACAAAAGATACCGGAACGAATCTCTTCTCACGTAAAGATACGAAGGGTCTACTCCCCAACCTTTGAGACTCCCCTCTATCGGCCGGCCCATTTGTCGACTGGTTCCTCATGGTGGATTCTGCGGAGAACGGGCGCGGGTGCGAGAAGACGGGATGTAGTGTACTTGTAGAGCATGGAGAAATATTGGGGATCGCGGGGGTGTAAATGAGGGGCTGGCACACATGGAACATGGGGCGCCAACTGGGGACGAACAACCACCATCGCCGGAAAAAGAGACTTGGTTGACTTGTCAAATGACACGGAGAGATAGACCGCATCATGTCACCAATGTTCTCCTTTTGACGAAGGCTCGCTAGAGGTGGCCAAAGCATGTATCGCATACGTGCCACTGAGTCTCTTACAGACTATCCAGTAGCAAACACGACTCAAAGGTCCCAGTTTATGGCGTGAATAACAAGGCAGGCCGTACAAGAAGACAGGCAGATCCCTCGCTCGTCGACTAGAGAGCACCGGACACAGAGACGGTGTGCCAAACATGCCCACAGCCAAAACATCTTCCTCCTCATCCTCCAACCACCAACAATCAACCCCAACTTGGTGGCGATGGGCCAAAAGTCTTGGCTCCCCGTCGCGAACCTACCTCAATTGACGGAAAAATTCATTTGCGTCGCTGACCTGGCGAATTGGATCTGCCCTAGTCTCGTTTTATCTCCATGGCCCGTCTGCCTTTTCCATGTCTCGTTAGAATCTCGGCAGCGCCAACATGATCTTGAGCTTGGTCTGTTTTATTCGCTGCCTAACTTTATTCGCACATATATCCAAGCACTACTGACTGAGGCACGCATGGCGGCGGCGCTAGCAAGACGTTCGCCCAACTCGGCCAACATCATGCGATGCCGCATACCATACTGCTTCACACTCTGCTTCCGGACCCAAGTTCTCGGGCCCTGCTTGCCTACCAAACAACCACATGGCGTCTTCTGATATGTCTTGTATGGAAAGCTGCACTAGACTATGCTCACGCCGCATGGCCGGTGACCGATTGCTCGGATTCAGACGCGCACCTGTCGCGCTCACCCCTGGCCCTTCAGCTTCACCATCACCAACCGAATCATAGGCCAATTCGTTTTCGCGCGTGGATCCATTCCCCCATGTTTATGAGTTGCCCCAGCCCAACATTCCGAGACGGAAAAATCCAACCCCCAGAATTGACGTTGAGACGCAGGGCAAGCTGCCGCAGGAGTTTCTATGCCTGCTGTTCAGCTTCTGCAACATTCTTCTTCGACGATGCCTTCCAAGACACACCAATATTGCACGTTTTCCAAACCGAATATCTCTTAGGTCATTACGTGGCTCCGATACTGTTGTCAGCGTCCGGTCGGTCACTGGGATATGACGGATCTTCCACAGAAAACATCATTTTCCCAAGCCACGAAAACACGGTGTGAGTTTCCATTTTCTTCAGAGCCATCGTCGTGATGACGGGAGCCTCAACTTTCAAACCTTTTTTACGTCTCATACGACAGTAACCTTGCTCAGATCACTTATGAGACGAACTAGGACTTGTTTCGACGCCAAGTCCCCCAAAGCTCGGCCGAGTCCATCCCTGCCGCGGATCAAACATACCCCCAACAATCGGCAATGCTTGCTTCACATTCGCCAAAACTCGATGCCGAGCGCGATAGTTTGGCGTTCCGCTCTTAGAACAGCCGCAGACAAGCTCGGGGCCAGGTCTGTTTGACATGTCCTTCGTCAACGGCCTGACGACGAGCCGCAGCCCATGACTACTTTACGTCCTCTTGCTCTTCACATTCGGAGATGATCAATCACAAGCTGGCATTACCGTCGAGCTTCTCGATTCACACAAGAGAGCTTCTTGGCCTACAAGCAGGTCTTGCTCTACACGACGGACGAATGCAACATCAGAGACACCGCTCTGGGGGGACCCCTCGCGACTTTGCCACTCAAATTCGCGTTGGAAAAAGCGATGTCGCCTCATTCTGTTCATCGGGCTCCGACATGATGTTCACATGATATGAGTATCCATTTCCGTAAGCTGAAAATTGCCGGTTGGGCATCACGCTCCCGTAGTAGGTAGTCCATCGTAGACGAGACTCGCCTCTGCCGAGCCCCCGGATCCCAACTGCGTTGTGACGAGTCCGCAACCATGGTGCCATGATGCTGTGATATGAACGTCGATATGACTGTGATAGCCCAACATCGCTCCGATCGCAACTCGCGCCAAGAGGCAAGAGGCAACAAGAAAGCTCACATCGTCGCCATGAAACCGATCCTCCTCCAATCAGACGGTTCCAATCCAAACCAAGTCGCGTTTGTTCTGCAACACCGAATCCTCCAAAAACGCCCAACAGCACAGCACAGCAGCATCTCCCATCGCGCGGAGAATCCCACCCGGCCGCCTTCTCGGCAACAGCCATCCCCAAAGTCGCCACTCCTCCCCTCTACCAGAGACCCCCTCTCACATTCGTCGAGGGAAAGAGGGTTGCGTCTCCTGAGCCACACTCTGCACGTCGGTGTGTTCACGACCCCGAACCGAAGCTATCCTCCCTCACATCTCCCCCACATGCCTTGGCGGGAAGAACATCAAGGCCTGTGCGGGCTGGGCAATCTAAGCGGGACCTATCCCGCATGCCAAGGACGTGCCACTCTCCTGAGAAACGTGGTTGGAAATTCTGGGGCGATGGGGGAAGACGGGCAGGAATACATGTAAGTGAATGGCCGTTTTTGGGGCGCAGTGGGAAAATCAAGTCTTGGCAACCTCAGAAAAGGCGAGTGAGTGAAATGCGTATACGGAAAAACAACCATTCAGGCGTTAATGTATTGAATTAGTATCTCAACCATATTATGTCATTATCGCTCATGATCCGCCGATGTAAGGTAATATAAGAGAAATTATAAGAAGCTGTGACTTGAGGACTCAATCGTTTGTCACATGACTTGTCCATCAGTCATGTCCGTAGTCCTCGGTCTTTCCGTCCTCAGATCCTCGATCCGGAAAACACCTTCGGGCCATGATCTGAATCCAACATCGTATGTTTAGTTGAGCGTCTTCTTAGCCCAACCAAGACGGTTCGAGGCACCGTCAAAGACGACAAAAGCAGCCTTGAGCGCGACGTCACCGAAAATGTTCACGCCAACGCCGTAGCTGCTCTGGAGACCGCCGTAGCAGGTGCGGGTGCTAACGGGGGCGTAGTTCATGTAGGTTCCGGGGATGGTGACGCGGGCGCTGCCAACGCCGAACGTGAAGTCGGGCACGGTCGCGGAGCAGGGGAAGGTGTAGCCGCCCTGGGTGGAGTCGTACCGGGCGCCCGAGATGCCCTTGTAGTAGGCGGTGACGACGGACTGCGGGAGGAGGAGGAGGGTGGTTCCCGTGTCGGCGATGCCGGTGACGGGAGTCGAGGTGAAAGCGGCGGAGCCGACGGCGTAGCCGGACGAGGTGAACTGCCACCAGCCGTCGGAGTTGTCGATGGGGACGTAGTTGATGGCGCCGGTGTAGGCGGCGGTGTCAATGTAGCCAAAGTTGTACGTGCCGGCTGCGGTTTGCGTGTTAGTATGAACCAGAGTCCTACGGTCCTTGAAGAGTGTTGCTCACCAGTGTTGTGCTTCAGGTCGGCAGTGAAGACGTAAGCGTCCAGCTTGGACCTCGCCGTCTCGAAGAAGGTCTTCTGCTGGGTCGGAGAGACGGTGTTGATGGAGCTGAATCCCAGACCAAGAAGACCGTCCAAGCCGCTCTCCTCGCTGAAGGCGCTGGAGACCTTGGATGCGGCCTCGACAGCCTGGCCGGTGACGGACAGACCGCCGACGGAGACGGTGTCCTTGTAGACGATACCGGAGGAGCTGGAACCGTCACCGTAGGCGATGGACCAAGTGGCGCCGGTGAGACGGGAGGAAGTGCTGCTCTTGCTTGGGTCGTAGACAGTCTGGCCGCTGCGCTGGCTGGCCGGGGTGGAGGTGGAGAAGACCCAGAGATCGGAAGATCCGGTGTCGAAGTCGAGGATGAGGGTCTGGGCCGGGGTGCCGATCTGGACGGGGCTCAAATACTCGGCATCGTAGTCCTCGGGCGCGGCGGCCACGCTGCCGGTGGCACGCTTGGTGGCGCCCGTGGAGGTGATGTTGGCGATGACCTGCGAGAGGTCCTCGGGCAGGGGAGCGCCGTACTTGCGGTAGGCCTTGGCGAGGGCCAGAGGACCGCTGCGGACGTAGCGGGGGTTCTTGATCTGCTCGACGCTGAATCGCTTGTCGTTGGCGTTGGCTGCCGCGGGGAGACCGACGGCGGTGGAAGCCAGAGCCAGACCGGCGCTAAGAGCCGTGATGAGAGTCATTTTGAATGGCGAAACAGACAAGAGATCCAAGCAAGCCGAGAGAATGGCAGAAGGTGAGGACTTGAGGACGGAAGTGAACCGATGAGGATGAGGATGAGAGAGAGAAGAGATGGGATGAACGGGTGAATAGTGAGGTCCTTATATCCTCATCGTCGACTCCAGAATAGCATCGTCCGTTGGTGGGAGGAAACCCACTTGGTTCGTTGGGATAATTCGCAACATCGCAGTATCACTCGAGCTCGACCAGCGTTCACGGTTCAAGAGGCTCGAATGCGCCGAGAGGTGCCGCCAACTAGGGGGTCCAACAAGTCAAGCTTTCAGGTGTCCGGCACGAGATAGCGGCGTGGCCGGGAGAAGAATACCACCTTCCAAGAGCGAATATCGTGCCATAGTGTCATAGCCGGGCTGCCTGTCGCAACTCCAAGGACTGAAGGGCGCAACCGGGCCTGGTTCGCATCGTGATTCGAGAATGCAGCTGGCCACCGGGCTTAGATGAGCAGAAAAGAGTGGTCGTTCAAAGAGGAAGGAAAATAAGGGAAATGCGGCGCCAATAACGGGCCTCAACTGACTAGCAACGCCGGACCTAGACAAGGGACCACGACGTAATCAACGGTAGCTCCATGCCTCCCGCAGAAGCCAATTGCAACTGCCAGCCTCCAGCTGTTCACGGTCTAATTACGTCGCTACGAGGAGACGGATGGAAGGGGGAGGGTGCGACCTTGGGCCTAAGCTTTTTCACAAGTTCGCCAGGCGAGGGAGACTAGATGAGAAAGAGGCAGGTCGGAGATGAGATGAATCAATACAGCAGGGCAGGGCAGGGCAGGACATCTGGTTTCGCGGCCTGCCATTCTGGAAGCTGGAGCAGCTGATGGAGGCGCCGAGAGCGGGGAGCGGCCGGGCGGAGGAGGAACTGAGGACCTGAGCTCGATCAGGGAGCCAATGCTGAAGCTGAAAGGGCCCCGTTATTTGGACATCCTTGTCGATCTCTTCTCTCGCGATAGCCCCAGAAGTTTATAACGGCTCTTGAGTCGAGTCAACAGTAATTAACACAGGCTGAAAAGAGAGACACTGAGACAGAAAACAGTAAAAACCACCTACCTACTCAGGACAAGCCTCCCGGGGTCGCCAGACCAATATCGCGCTTGGGGCTCCAAGACACAACCAGGCCCAACCATGTTCTGATATTGGATGCATCTTGACCATCTTGGTTTTTTTTTTTTCCCTTTTTTTTTTTTTTTTTTTTTCCTTTCCGATTTCCCAGTCAACCCAACCCAACAACAACACAACCCCCAGTTGTACTAAGGTCGCGACCTTTTGGTGCGCCTCGGCAATGGATCGCAAACAAGCTTTACCGCCAAGACTCCACCCGCAAACCCGCATGCGAGCGAGCGACTTCGACTTCGACTGCGACCTCTCAAGCATCTGCATCGCCAAGTCTGTGGCCGTCAGGCACGAGATCGAAGCCAAGACGGGAAGGCAACTGGGGGCCGCGGGGGGTGTGGGTGGAAAGCGAGAGTGGAAGGAGGAGCAGAAAGACAAGGCCGTCGTGCATGATTCTCTGTGTCATCGAGTTCCGAAGAAGCGGGATTCGGTTGTTCAGTGCCATCTTGGCCCAGCTGCAGGCTGCAGCTGCTCTCATGGCGTGCTCTGCGGCTACACCGGCCTGGACCCTGCTCCTCGTCGCATCGCTCAATTGACTTTTCGCGCCTATCTGATAATCTCTGATTCTGGAGTCCTGGACGTGGTACTGTAGGTGGCCTTTCTGCAAAAGCCGGGCGTCCACTCAACTGAATTTCGAAGAGGGGGGGAGACGGGTTCCCATGACAGAGTTCGTCCTTCGTTAAACCCTTCATGGTATTCTCTCTTTCCGGATTCATATCTCGCTCCGACGTTCAGTCGGTCGAGGCCACGAGAGGAACCGTCGTTGTTGACTTCTCTCAGCGGTAATCGAGAACTTTGCCGAGTCAGCCGGAGTCGAGATAAGCTGCAAGCGTGTCTCCTCCAGCTGAACAAGCGCCAGCTTGGTGTCGCAATCCAATCTAACCAGTGGCCACAACGAGTGGTACCCAGCTGTGTAAATTGTAAAATGCGATAAGAGATGGTTGAAAATTGAGCGGCAAACCACGCGAATAAGCATGATGGAATTAGGGTTGCGCCGTCGAGGCACTTTCAGCTCCCCCGACCTGGGTCTTCCCTGATGTCCTGTCTCCCTTACCCAAAGGAACCATGCCATTACGTACCGCCAGGTCCTTCTAAGTAATGATTATGAATTTCATTATCACCCATCAAGGATTCAGGAATCAGGTGTTGCCTATCTCAGCGAAGAAGAGGTGGGGCTTACTTCAACGTTCCAACTTCCAACAGCCCGGTGCTTTTGATTGTTTATCATTGATATCGTCGGGTATGACAATGTGTGTTGAAGACGATGGTTGCGCCTTGCGACTTTGTCATCTGAACTCGAAGAGACTTTCCGCTTGAGCATCCTTCCCCGACCCCGAATCAAAGTAAGAATACCCGATGTCTCAGGGTACGTCGGAAAAGCTACCACCCCCCGCTGCCGTAGGTAGAGTCAGCCAGAATGCTTGGAGTTGCTAAAAATATCAACCGTTTGCGAAGACAACGGGCGAGGCTTCCCGTCGTAAACATTCCCAGCTGAAAGTCAAAACATGACCTCACCGTCTATAGACGAACGGCATGATTTGCCCCTTGTTAGTCGATGCGAACTACTGCACGTTCGAGAGCAAATACATCGGCCACTCAAGCCACATGCCGCGTGCCATCCGGCTGGGTCCCGTCTCATCTTTGACGTACATCACCGGAACTTTCCTCTCCAAGTGCTCACTCATGCATTGCCATTATATGAACTGTGAATATGACCAGACCAAGACCTATCGATACAACAAGCCGGACGAGCTCTTTGACCAGTCTCTTCAGACGATGTGTGCAGGCAGAAGAAGCCTCGATGAGAAGAACTGTGACCTGAACGAACAGTACCCAACGCCGTCATAAGGAGAAGCGTAGAACACAACCAAGACTCCCCTCCTCGACCCAGGGCGACAACAAAAATGGGTATGATGAAACCAGAAAAAAAATATGGAAATCAACGCCAGCCAGCTACCGCCGGTCTGGATGCCTTCTCAATCTTTCCGTTGGCGTGGGCCGCTAGACTGCCAATCGTAATGCGCCTGTTTCCGAACCCAGCACTTGACACTCTGTGTTGCTGTGGACTTCCTCCATCTCCCCTCAAACTGCCGCCCAGGTGCATTCGTCTGGCCTGACCAGCAGTGAACGCCCGGTCTCCGCGAAGATCTGGCGGTGAGCAAGTCATGGGCGGTGAGAGTCTCCGCTCAGCACTAGCTCGTCGGTGTCTCGAGATACCGTTAGTACTGCTCGCCGAAGGACCCGAGAAGCTGAGTGATGCCCTGCGGTTCGAGGTGTTTGAGTTGATGGAAGAGTGGCGCTTCGCGGTGGATGACACTGTTCCGCCCACCGAAGAGATGCGGCGGTGGTCGCCACGGACCTTCTTCATGTTTTGCATGGCTGACCGGATCTTTCGGGGGTCGATGCTCGGGGACTCCGAGTCGGAGCCGGAGGCTGTCTGAGATGCGGGTGGATTGTTCTCGTCGGCAGAGAGACCGGACCCGGAAAGGGAGGCTCGGGGAGGTGGACTGACCCTCGCGATTCTAGAGCGGTAGGCCGGAGGCGACAGATTGGAGGAACGGTGAACATCAAGCGCGCGCAATGGAGCCGAGCGGCCACTATCGGAAAGCGGCGAAGAACCAAAGGAAGCCGACATGACCGGAAGGCTCGTAGGCGACCCGGACACGGAGCCGATGGACGACACGCGGGCTGCTCCCTTGGACAAGAATCCAGCCTGGAATCTGTTGGGCTTTGCCATTGGCATTGAAGCAGTCTCGGGCAGCTCCAGGGACGGACTGGAATCAGACATGGACGAGGTGGTGTTATCATCCGTCTGCAGGTACGAGGGCAGCGCCGGCATCCTCAAGGGCGGGCCGAACTTGTCAGGCGAGTTGCTCTGCTCGGGTGTCGAGTCAAACTTCTTAGGTGTCTTCTCGTAATCCGCGAGGGTTCCTTGCTCCGTCTCGTCGTCCCTCCAGCGAACTGCACGCCTGAACTCAATCTTCTTCTTCACAGGTGTAAAAGAGACACCCTTACGAGGGCTCCGCGGAGCGCCTGCCTTCTTACGACGAGGTGATGACTTGAGGGGTGATGCATGAGTCTTTTGCGGCGATGGCTCGGGGGCTGGTACAAAAGCAGGTTGTGGCATGGGTGCGACGTGGTTCACAACCGCCTTCTTGCGCTTCGGAGTACCCTTCTTGCTGGGAGAGAACTTCTCGATGGGGATCTTCGCGCCGTCCGGTTTGACGACATGCGAAGCAGCTGTGAAGCCTGCTTCCAGCAATCGGTTGATGATTTGTTTGGCGTGCGTGACGGCCTCTTCCTCGTTCATGGCAAGCGTGTCGGCAAGCGACGCGAGCATGTCGAACTGGGCTGTCAAAAGAACCTGAATCGTGGCAGCGTCACCTGCTTTGTCCATCTCCAGCACCTCCCGATTGGCCTCCCTCCCAAAGTTGGATTTGAGAAGTTCGGCCTCGCGGGTCAGACTGTCAACCTCGGTACTGTCGGCATCGCCTCCAGGCAGCTGCTTCAAGCTGTGTTGTAGCGCGGTATCGATGGCACGCTCCCAATTCGAATTCTCCAACTTTTGGTGAATGTGCTGGCGGCTGTGCTCCAACTCCACCATGATACCCTGTGCCGTCTTGCGAATGGCAACGAGCGGTGGAGGCATCGAGTCCTCGTCTCCCCTGGAATCGCACACGGTGTCGAAGGATGCAATCCAGGCGGAAAGAAGGCCAATCCGTCTTTCGAAAGCCCTCAACTTCTTCATGTTGTGAATCTTGTCCTTGCGCTCCGAGGCAGAGTTCTCATACGCCAAGCGAATCCGTTGAACTCCCTCGCGCGCGACTGAGTCGCGCTTCTCCATTTGCTTGCGGAACTTGGCGTAGAAGATCTTCTCGGCATCCTTCTGTTGCGCCTTGAGCTCGTTGATCAAGGCCATTTGCTCGTCAATCTTGACCAAGAAGTCTTTCACGTGTCTATTCACGTTGAAGACGTTTCGGGTGACCTTGGTTTGAATGTTCTTCGCTCGGTTCGCGTATCGGAGAGTGTTTTGCGTCTCGTCAAAATGAACGCTCGAAGGGCTGACGCAGACAATCATGACAGTCTTGCAGTTGCCGCCGAGGGAGAACTTGAGGAGTCGGGTGAGTTTGCTGTTGCGATATGGTACGTGGTTGCGCTTGCGGGGGTCGCACAAGGCGTTGATACAGCTTCCCAGGGCCAAGAGAGACTTGTTGATATTTGCGCCTTCGAGGAGGCGCTCGCCGCGGTTCTTGGTTGCGCTAGCACGCTCACTGCCTGCAAGATCGATGATGCTGAGCGTAGCCATGGTGTGCGGTTCGTTGACGGAGGCGCTGCGGTCCTTCTGTGCCACATTGATCTGGAGGACGGCGTGGGATCGCGAGGAGGTGGCGTTGGCCTCGGTCGGAGAGACTGTCCGCCACTCGTTACCCTGGACAATCATGTCCATGACCTCCTGGACGTCCTTGGGTTGGTGGCTCGTCAGACCGGCGACCGACACGCCCTGGTTCGAGTCCTCGCGGAGCATCAGTCCCTGTTTGCTGCCCCCCGGGACCAGCAGGTCGCGGATCGTCTCGTTGTAGATCTCAAGGTAGGAGAGAGTGACGTCGGTGGTCTTGTCCTGGCTTCGCTCGCTGATCTTCTCGAACAATTCCTGCATGGTCATAAAGATGATACCCGGATGCTGCGATGTGCCGGTGATGGTATGCGTCTTGCCACAGCCGGTTGCACCGTAGGCGAAGACGGTGGCATTGTAGCCGTCGAGCACACTGTCGATCAACGTTTTCGTTGTACCTTCGTAGACGTCGTTTTGTGTGGCATTGTCGTCGAATATTCTGTCAAACATGAAGGTCTGGTCCTTGACCTTCTTGCCATTAGGCACAACGGATCGGCCAAATCTGTGGACGGGGTTGTCCTCGGGAGGGTCGAATACACTGTGAAGCCAGTGTCAGAGCAAGTTCAAGGGTGTGAGGGTACAGAAGAATGACTCACAGGCATCTGTCATCGACGACCTTGATCACCGGCCGAATACCGCCTCTCTGGAGTTTGGGAGGTGCAGCGGCCAGAGAGCCGTCGCCCAAGAACATGGTGCCCTCATCGCTTCGTGTTCTGCGCCTGGTCAGCACCGTGATATGATCCTCGTAGTATTTGTTGGGTTGGCATACAGTTGCGCTGCCTCTCGGATGGTAAAGGGTCGCACTCGGACTGTAGACGGCCAAAAGTCAGCATTCGCGTCCAGCCAGACACGTAAGCCAGTGACATTTCGACGAACCTGCGACCGTGATGGACGAAGCTCCGGGATCGACAACCATGTTGTCTGCTGTTGTGATTCTCTGTCGTCTTGTGTTTCGCGTGGAGAAGGAAGGAGCACTCGGACTTGTCCAAAAGCTGTCAACAATTCGAAGTCGAGGCTCCGAGTCCTGTCCGGCTTCTGTCGTGGGCGGTGCGAGTGCGGGTGCGGGTGCAGCAAACGGGGTTAAATCAAGAAATAAACAAAGCCGCTCTGCAGCGCGGACCAAGCATCAGCAGAGACGAAATGGGGGATGAATTAATGAGATGGCGAAGCAGCTGTTGGGGGTTAGTGAATGAGGATTGCTTCTGCTGCAGGGTCGCAGGTGACTTGCCGAGGAGTGAGTGGATGAAGCTCTGCGGATGGATAAGAGATTAGGAATGGTCCAATGTCTTGAAGGGTCTCGTCTCTCGCTCTTGCTCCGGGTGCCGTAACGCTCGGCTAACTGAGGTGCCGTGACTGACGTTTGTTGTTTTTGGGGGGTCTCTGAGTGCCGCGTTGCCCCTAACGACCGGGAGCTTTTTTAGCGAGGCAGATGTGGACCCGCTAGTCCGTATACGGCTGCTCAAGGTCCGCATTTCGAGGCACACTTGCGAATGAGGCAACGCGCAATCAGTAGCGCCACAATGAGCTAGCGTTGAGGCTAGTACATCGGCCCCAGCCACAAACAATTGCTTCCAAAAGAGGACAAAGGAGCTAAGCTGCTCGACTCCAAATAAAACACCAGCGTCAGACCGTTGTTGGAATTCACAACCATGGAATTTTCTTGGTAATTCTAGAGACGGTCTTTTTATATTGAAAAAAAAAACAAAGAAAAAAAAAGAAAGAGAAAAACCTTGCCAGGTATCCTGGATTTCCATTCGTCATCATGTAGCAAATAAAATCCGCCTCAACGTAGGTAAGGCAAGCAAGGTATCTTAGAAGATGGTCACGAAAACACCCAGAGCCACAGCAAACATCCCCATCATGACGCCGTTGGCCCACATTCTCGCACCCGCGTTTTTCTCATTCCCCTTCCGCGCAAGCCTCGTCGCGTTCTCGTTCCCATGACCTCCCACGACACGGGAACCACTCGTGAACGTCGTCTGATTATACTTGCCTTGCTCATCCCGTCCAAGCAAAAAGCTCTCAGGTGGTCCGAGATACGACTTCCTTACGCCTCCGAGGTCAACCACGATCTTCTGCACGACGATGTTGGGGAGAAGCGCCCAAATTCGCAGTGTGTAGGCACCCTCCTGAGTGACGTTGAACGAGGTGGTAGTATGGTTGCCCGTCAGACCCCAGACGTCATCGCCTACTGCATATCCCCAGCCATCCGGCGTATTCTGTCCCTCCGTCTTACCAACCGGCTGTACCGTCTTGGGCTCCGGCTCAACGGCGCCAGTCGGGTACAGCGAGATCCCGTACTCCAGTGGGTTACCATCTCCATAGTTCGAAGACGGCGAGATGTACAAGGTGACGTTGGCCTTGCTGGTTTTGGTAAACAGGTACATGTTTTACTCGAGTGCCGGGCCTTCGCCGAGCGTGACCTTCTCCGAGTCAGCTGGGTACAGGCCCACGCCGCCAAGGGTTCGACCGTAGCTCTCGAAGACGTGGTACTCGAGACTGCTGTTACTGCTCGACGTCGGCGAAACGATGTTCTGGTAATGAGGACCCTCGATAGACACATGTCCATCAGACTCGACGAAGCCCTTAGTAAAGTTGGAAGGAACAACCCTGTAGACGAACGGAATGATGACCCTCTGTCCCTGTCCAGCATACCTCTCCAACTCGCGGCACGGCGTTGTCACATTGACGTAGACCTGCGTGGCATTGGGAGCCGCAGGAGCGTTCTGCCAGTCAATCGAGACGTCAACGCGAGCATCAGTGCCGTTGTCGCCGCCCACGGTTCCACTGTACCGCGACAGCTTCACCCACGGCTGCCACGGGCTCGCCTTCCACTCACAAGCCTGCGTGCCGCGCGTGAAGACTTCAAAGTAGCGGGTCGCCGCTCCGTACGGGTCAAGAGGCGACGTAGCGAGGTCGTTGGCTGAGTTGGTGTGCCACTTGTCGTCTCCTTGCACACTGGCATTAGAACCTTCAACCCCGACACCCATCTGACCACCCAGAGAAGGGAACGCCATCTGAACAAAGCGCATATCGGGCAGGGTGTTTCTCATGGGCTGTTGCCAGTACCCGTCATATCCAAGATGAGTTTGGTCAAGCATGTGTTGCCACTTGCCATCCAGCAATTTGTTCCACCTGATGGTAAGGTTCGCGTCGGCAGCCAACAGAACCCTAGACTCATCAATGACATCGTTCGCCAGATTGCGCTTCTGTGCAGCATACAGCTGGTTTTTGGCGCCATTAATCTGGATCTTGTGGAGGATCTCGCCCGCCATGATAGGATGTAAGATCATCTCAAAGAAGGCGGCTTGATACTCCTCGTCAAGAGAGTCGTATACGGCTTGGGCCTGCTCGTGGAGGATAGCACACTGCTCTAAAACGGCATCCGCCTCGTTGTAGTTGATGATCGAGTAGGTCTGGGGTTCAACGAGCTCGTATTTCCTACGAGCAGCGTACATGCCGTATCTGGTCATGATGTCGGTGATGTATGATGAGTGATGGCCGCCAAACTCGCGGGTGGCCCAGGCGGTGAGCCAGCCCTGTGTGTTGTCAAGTCCCCATTTCTCCGTGTCGTATGCCAGGTCAAAGAAGTGGCTGATGGGAATCTCGAGAGGCTTCAAGTCGCCAACGTTGACGATCCAGATTCTTCGGGCCTGACGGGCGAAAGCCAGATACATCTATTCATGTCAGCCAAAGGCCTGTTTTGGGGAATCCAAGGAGCTTACCTGCTCTGCAGTCTTTTCCAGCTGAATGGTGTTGATCCACTTGTAATCACGCGGGTCACCAACATAGTCGAAGTGGTAGTAGACACCAGCGCCGCCGCTTCGATCCGTTTCGTTGCTCAACGGCAGTCTTCTGACATTACCCCAGTTGTCATCGGCCCAGAGGAGAGTGATGTCTTCAGGCACGTGAAGGCCCTGCTCCTGGTAGGACTGCACCTCCTTGTACAGACACCACAGGGACGGGACAGTCGAGACATCCTCAATCTCAAGTCCTTCGGCAATAATCTTGCGCTGGTTCTCGACAAGCTTCGCTAACATGGCGACGATGCCTTCGACACCCAGGTTGCCCTCGATGGCTGTGTCGCCACTACCGCGCATGGCCATGGTCCACAGACTGTTACGCGCATATGGCTTGGCGCGCTGTACGCCATAGCGGAAATACTCATCGATCGTGTTGTTGTTGAGATTGTAGGCCCACTGTCCTTGATAATATGTCTTGAATTCGTTCTGAGCACGCATCAAAGGTTCCGTGTGAGAGCCGCCGAGTACGACCTCGTAGGCATCGAGGAGGGGCTGGTTGTACGGGTCATCCACACAGAAGATGCTGCCCCAGAGCGTCGGCCAGAGGTAGTTGGCACGAAGTCGAAGAAGGAGTTCGCCCACCAGGCTGTAGAAATGGTGGTTGTACCCGGCCGCGTTGTTCCATGTGTCATTCCACTGGGTTCTTGTGTGTTGTTAGCATTCAGTCGCGACATAGGAGCGACGACACGTACGACACCCAGCTGGAAAGACCTGGCTGCTCATCGTTTAGGAAAAAGCCGCGGTACATAACCGACGGCGATCTCTGGACCTTGCGCTCGGGCAGAACGTAGATTTCTTTCGCCTTCTTCGTTGGAACATCCGCCCAGGAGTACCAAGGGCTAACCCCAATCTGCTCGCTAACATCGTAGATGCCGTAGATGGTGCCTCGAGGGTCACTTCCGGCAATCATGAGGGCGTGAGAGCATCCCGCAATGGGCTCTTCGACTAATTGGCTCACGAAAGATTCCCATTCTCCCTCAATCTCGCTGACGTTGAGCTTCTGCGCCTTGACGAGATCATCAATATACTTGGAGTGTCCGATCGTACCAGCTATAACAACCGTAGAGCCAGGAGAAGGGTCGGTGTAGTTGGGTCCGGTAAATGATTCCTTCTCTTCCACACGGTACTGGATCTGCTACCTCTTCTGCGATTGGTGGCTGATTCCTGTGGACTCTTTGTCCCATGCTGCGCAACGGTCGAGGCAGTCTCACTCAGTTACCTAGTAATGACCAATGTCCACTTACAATCGTGTTGTTGCTAACATTGACTGGGGCGAAGCTGTAAACAGCAGGCTTCGAACCACTCTCGCCGTCGCTGAGCGTGTAATCGGTGCCCGTAACACGTCCAAAGTCCAAAGCTAGATCGCCAGCAGCTCGAATGACACCCCAGTAGTCATCGCTAGCCACCAGAACCTGGCCAGCTTTGACATTACCTCCGGCAATTTGGAAGGCTTCTGGGGCGCTTTTGAACGATATGATGGCTTGTTGCCCAAGAGCCGACACGAGAGGTTCCAGGCTGGAGAGAGCCGCCAGAGCGAGAGGCTTCATGGTGAAGATGATTGGACCCCGCCTTTCGGACTGAGACAAAGGCGATTTCGACACTGATGTGCCCGTTGATTCTGCGAGAAGGCGACAACTCGCCGCCTAGAACTTCACAGCTAGGGAACGCGTACACCAAAGGCAATCAAGTCGGTGAGCAACAGGGTACGGTAGGCGGTTGCGCGGGGAGTAGCGCCAACTACTATATAAACCCCCCAAAAGAAAGCTCGTTTGAGCGGGACGATCCAACCCTCAAGCCAGGAACTGTTGGAGGAGCAGCCCTGGATGATGCTTCCATGGGCAAAGTAGATTGAACAGGCAAGGCGACGTAGCATCCATCATCACACGCAACCAGCGGAATGGCACCAGCGACGCAATAGCTTCTTCTCTTTGAGCCAGTAGGAGAGCACCTTTGGCACGCAGGCACAGCCGTATTCTGCCTCTTACATTGGATGATCGTGCCGGATCGACGGTTAAAGAGGGTCTCCAAGAGACTAACCACTATTCAAAACGGGCCGCGAAGAGGGCCAGCAAGCGTCTTGGCCCCTGTGGGAAGAAAAGCCGTCGTTCCACGACATCAAGAAAACCCACGAAACCCAAGGCCCCGGAGATGCTCGAGACTTGAGTCGAACTTCCCCGCAGCCCGGCGCACCGGCTGCTCGAAGCGAGCGAACCTTGCCGACATGTTTACCCCATGCCGTTCGACCACATCCGCCACACCATTCTTTGCCGTATGCTGAAGAGAAGCAGATGGAGTGAAACTACATTACAACTAAAGAGGACCACGCAAAGTTCTATGAGGTCGTGTATGCGATCAGTTCGGTATCCTGTGACATTGCTCAAATTCCGAATGGGAGACAGCACAAACCAACCACTTACCCCAAACATCGCGCAGTTGGAGAAGATGGAGGAAGTGGGTGCTAGCCGACGGCAAAAGTCTCTGCGGGAATCATTGGATGCGTTCTCGTGGCATCTAAAGTGGAGATGTCGCATTTAGCCGCAAGCCGGCCATCTCCACGCTGAATTTGCCGATTAGGTACTTGGGACTACAATATTTCCCTCCAGGTCGTAAAGTGATACGAAGCCCTAGCATCCCCAAGATCCATAGATGAGATCATAAGGATATTCTCTGCCTAGACGACATCGGCTTGAATCCGATTTGTCCTGGGCCCAAGGTTGTCAAATCCTGTCATCAACAAACAGATCACTGCTGTGCTGATGCAGCGGTTGAGAATCATCAGGGCAGCGGATGATGTTGAGCCAGATTTGTTGACATTAGTGTTACAACATCTCCGTATCCCGGGCCGAAAAGTCGATAACCCTGAGCCCACAGGATACAGAAAGGCAAACGGTCGCTTGTCAAGCTTTTGTCCGATCATGTTTGCACAGCTGCAGGCCGTCGGGAACCAGTAGACGAAGTCGCCAATGACGAAAACCACAGTTGCTTCGGCCTCCTGGTAGTTAGCATCCGGGGCTCACTCGCTGGACTGTTGTATCATTCCGAAGCGCCAAATCTGCCATCTTGTTCAGCGTCACGGCCTGCGATGAGAACAATGACGGAGTTTCCAGTGCATCTCTTACAGTTACGTACATCCTAAACCCAGCTACGCCGTTGAAAAAACTCCGCTCCGATGAAGTGCCGTCCCTGCCGCGAGTATGGAAGATTGCATCATTTCGCGCGGGCACCTAGCGAGAAGCACGGCAATTGATTCCAACATTCGGTTCGCGCAAACCCTTCGATCACGATGCGGCTGCAATCCAAGCATACTTTGGTAGCTGTGCCATCCGCTCCTCGGGACTGACGTCCGTATCCGCGTAAACCATTCTGACGTTCTTGTCCTTGTCCTTCTTGGACTTCTTGTCTCCAGCTGTTGCCTCATCTTCGTCCTCGGGCTTCTTCGACGCCTTGATGCCGGACTCGGCTCTGCGAATGAGCTCATCAATCTCGTCTCCATGCTGTGCAGCTCCAGAAACAAGCTCTTCGACGGTCTGGCCACCTGTGTATTGGGGAGGAGCAGCAGCGCCATTCCAAAATTGACCACCGTACTGGGGTGGTCGTTGAGGTAGGCCAGGCGTCGCTTGCAGGCCACTGGTTGGTCTCGCTGGGAGAGATGACGGAGAAAAACCGTTGTAATTGCCCGGCGGATACTGGTGAGCGCCAGGCGCACCTGCAGGTGGGAATGTTTGATCGGGAGTAACACCGTAGGGCGCTTGGGGAGGAGGGTATGGAGAGTTGTTCTGGGGCACGGAATGTTAGCTACCAAACGTTTTATTAGCTGAAAAGACACACGTACGAATGCACCAGGGCTTGCGCTTGCGGGCGCGCCGTTGGCGGGACTGCCACTCGTTCCTGCGGCCTGCTGGGCGGCCCTTTTCGCTTTGTGCTCGGCAAGGCGCGCCTTCAGCTCTTCTGGTGTTTCGATCTTGAGCTTCTTTCTCGGTTGTTTCGCTTGACCAGGCAGCGGGTTACCGGTCGCAATACGGCGATCCTCCTGAGCCTGATAAAAGTTCTGGATGATGCGGTTTCGGTGCTGGTCCAAGATGTCCTGTGGGATACCCTCCATGCCAAAGATCTCGACATCTAAGCCTTGTCTGTTCGGCAGCGCATTCTCGACCTGAGTGAGCGTCTCCTTGTGTACTTGGTTCAAATGAACGGAGAGACCTGGAAGAACGAGCACGTTAACAGAAAATCGCCAGGGCGACGACGCGCATCAGGCATACCTCCGGCTGTGTTCAGACGACGACCGCATCGGTCGCACTTGAAATGCTTCGCCTTCTGATGCGATATCAGGAGCTTCAGATCCTCGAAGTCACGCTCGCCTGAGAGAAGTCAGTTTCGTGTTAAGAAGGGTGCGGGCAGTCAAGAGGCATACAATAGTAGCACCATGGGCGCGAGAGAACGTCCTCAACGTCGGGGTGACCACGCTTCTTCTTGCCCATCGCGACGACTTCGAATCGAACAAAAATAAACCAAAGATCGAGTCTGATTACAGTTGAATCGAGCGATTCGGCGGAGCTAAAGAGAATGCGGCTGAAGGGATGACGTTCGTGAAGTGTGTCCGTCCGTAAGGCAGGCACCGAGAAGGGATTTGACGCGGTACGGAGCTATTGTCCAGCAAGCCGCCGAACCTTCGCAAGCAACGGAAAGCAGCGAGACTTCAGAGCGATTGGCCACTAGCCGGATTTGGATTAGGCCTCCAGCTTTCCACGCCTGAGCTGTGGCTGACCCTCAAGAAGTGGCTGGTGCCTTGATCACCCCGCCCCGCCGCCCGGGGCGAGCCTTAGCCACACCTCACAATCAAACGAGAACTGCACGGCCTTATTTAGGTTCGGACTTAAGCCAGGCGAGCGACCTCATCTTCACTCATCTCACAGAAGCACACAGGACATCACGTCATCCAGACACCTGGCTCATCAAACTGCTCTCATTACATTTAAACACCTTATGTCAAATGATTCTCAATCTTATCAATGGGATCGCTTGTTGAAGTCTGTCGCCTCCTCTCAATACCTTATCTCATATGCTACACACTCAATTGATTGTTACTCTACATGAGGAGAACGACCTAGCGTCGAGTCCCGAATTGCATTGCATCCTAATTCTTTTTGGAATCCTTTCTCATGAATAATCACTCAAGAGTCTGTTCCTCTTTCATTCTTTCATTAGCGAGCGTCCGGCGCCAGTTCTGAGATATCCGAAGACCGCGGCTGAAGCGATACCGTTTAGCCCAATACCTACCAAGATCTCTCACAGCCATATCTCACACCCGCACCAAGCGGTATCTGTCGAGCACAAATGTCGGAATTACTTCCAGATGAACTCTGGGTATCCATTCTCTCCCACCTGCCAGACTTCAACTCTCTGAGAAATGCAGCCCTCACATCTCGCACATGGCTTCGCTGCGCCCCCTCCGCATGTCGCCAGGTCACCTTGAATGAGATAGGACCAAACACCCTCCCAGATGCCATCATGGCTCTCGTGTCATCGAAATTAGAGAGCAGGGATTATGATCTCGTTGCGGAATACAGCGACAGCTACCTCAAGAGACGAACCCCTATTCCTCATATGATAAGCCTGGCTGAGGGCGCCGCTCTTTCGGAACTACATCAGTGTACCCGACACCTAGCAATCAAGTTTCAAGACTTCGCACTGCACCGTCTCACCAGGGAACAATGTAGCCTGGCCAATGACCGTGGCGACTGGCCGCAGCCTCCTTCGTTAGCAGACGAACCTACGGCTGCGGAGACGGCTCGTTTTCAACGAGCTCTGTACCGCTTCGAGGTGTACTGTAACTTGTTCAAGGATCCCGAAGTCGTCATCTTCAACCTGGATGTTGTCAATTTCCAGAGAGCTCACTTTTTCGACTACCTCTCTCCTTGGGAGGTGGAGCAGTTGGTTGCCGCGCGGGATTTCCTTGCAGCCGTCATCGTCGGCCCTCGTAAGTCGCATATTTAATGTTGATCTCATAGCCACTAACATCACGTCAGCATTGCATACGCTCGTAGAAATCAGAAAGCTCCAGGCACTGTCAAAACACCACTGCGGCCCCGTGAATAGGCAGGTGGTGTACTGGACCGATCCCATTCTCCCGCCTCATTTGGAGCGTGGCGACTGTCACATCAAGCAGAACCAAGCCCGTCTTCTCAGCTTCGGGATCAAATTTCTATATAAAGTCTCCGTCACGCCCGGTACTCAGTTCTACCAGCTCTTGCTCACCGTCCCACGGCAGTCGAGCTACGACAGCTACAATCGCGTCGGCGAAATCTACGTCTGGTTTTCCGACGCAGTCGACAAGTCCAATGAATTGCGTAACTCCGATCTGCCACGAGACATGCCAGTGGCTGCATGGCCACAGGAGGATTACAATAAACATGTGCGGCGGTCATTAGTCTCCGACGACCTGGACAAGGGGCCCGAAGAAGCTTGGTACTGGGCATATCAATCGTTTCCAGGTTTTGAGAATAATGACTTGCGAATGATTAACTGTCGCTTGTTTGGGCTATTCTTCTGGGATTCGGAGCGATTGAAGAAGGTGAACTTCTTTACCCGGGTGGACTTCTGGTGGTGGAGGTGGGAGGGTGGCCGACAGCCAGATTTCGACTGGGATGTTGAAACGACGACCTTCCAACGCTACTGATCTCTTGAATGCAGGACTTAAAACTCAGAGGAGAGTTGAGGGGGAGAGAAGTCAGTTGAGGTGCAGTAATTGAAGAAGTCACATGACTGGCAACTTATGCCTCATGGGGTCATGTATCCAGCAAGACAACACAAGCCCATGTCGGAGAACCATGACACTACACAGTGGAGGCTCATGAAATGACCAAATACATTGACTGGTTCCATGATGGATCTTTCTCAGTTTGATGAAACCTTCTGAATGAGACCAACATACTTGGGATTGAAGATACTACACTTGCAAACTCAAGCCGACGACAACGAGGTATAGCACTAAAGAAAAGGGAGATACGACAATATGCTCCTCGTTTCAAAGAGACCATACGACGGTACAATTGATCTTCAAGACGGCTTCAATGACGATAAAGGGAACCAAGACATCGCCATTGTTTCTCTCGGTCATCACATCAATGGCAGCCCCAGAGACCACTAATGACTTCTAGTGACCTCTGCATGGCTTGCCTCAAACCCCTGAGCCTTTGCACCAGCCTGGTGACTTCAGCAAGCTGTAATGGCAACGACATCCAACTTGAATGCCATCAGAAGGAGGAACAGACTGGTGCGGCCCCAGGTGCTGTGTCGGGGAGGTTGTGCTGGACGGGGGTGAGAGTAATCCTGCAAGCTCATTGGCTGACACGGAGGAGGGAGCGCCCCGGGGACATTCACCACATAAAACCCCCAGATATCCCACCACCCTCCATTTCTCGACCTCTCCTCCTTCCCTCGATTTGTTCACCTTCATCAGAGAACTTTCTCCCAACGCTCAAAATTCCTTTCAGCCATCACCTCGCATCTCATATAGGCCCCTGAACATCACTAATCCCCCTCAGACACCTCAGAGCATACTCTGCTGCCTACCAGGGCCCTCTCACCTCACCCACACACCTTCACCACTTCGGTCTCAACGACTTCGGTGATTCTTCTTCACAGCCATTGAGTAGGCCTCAATCATCGTGGGTAACATGGTTGTCCGCCTCCCACATGATACTCATCACTGTCTAGGACGAAGCAATCATGGCCCTCATACCTCTTGCATTTGAGACTCGCTCCGAGACCACCAGACCATCCTACACCAGATCGCCAATGAGCCCTGGAAGCTCCATGGACCATCGCATGCCATCATCGCGAGGGAACATTTCCCCTCACTACTTTGGCACAGGGCTTGCGGTCCACAGCCCCCGTGATCACCTTTCGCCCAGCCCGCCTGAGCAGGCGTCGTCCCCGGGAATCTATCAAGAAGCGCAGTCAGCCAATGTCCATTCTGGTCACATGACTAGAACGTCTTTCCACAACGCGGCCCCAAAGCGTCCTCGGAGTCCCCGCAAATCGAAAGTCAGCTCGCACTCGCGCAGACGCAGCGCAGATTTCAGCCTCATCGCCGTGGGAGCGTGGAGCAGCCAAATCCAACATCGTAACGACCGCCACACCAGGATCGATCATATTGGGCACTTGGTCACCATGTATGATGACATCGCTGCTAAGAACTTGCCGATGGATTACAGCATGATGGACGACTTCGTCCTCTTTCCAGAGGACACTGCAGAAAACACTACAGAGGACGCCCTCGTTCCGTACGATGAGGCACCAGCACCACCGTCGGCACCCCGAATCTCTCGTCTGCGTACTCCGGACCTCGCACCGATGTCGACGGATGTGCAGTTCTTCCCTTGCCTCGGTGACGGGAGGGAAGAAGACAGGATCAACAAGACGTGGTACCTCGCCGGACGAGACCGGGTTGATTATCAGCGTCAGTGCCAACCAAAGACCCACAATCTTTCTCGTGTTGTTGTGACTTGAATGTTCTGGAGCTGACCTGTTTTGCAGTCAATGACGCCTTGGCCTATATGGCGAGCGAGGATGGTCGGAAGAGGATGCTTCGAAACTGATTGTTGATGATTTTCTGATCATTCTCGATGACAAGTCCCAAGGAGGACATGTGCTATGTGAAAGGTTCCATGCCTGATATGCTCATGGGTTTGGTGTGGAGTTCGGTGTTGGGTAACGGGAGGTCAACATCTATACCTCATGGTCCGGAAAGGAAACACTGATACTGTAAAGTTGAGAAACCGAGTTTCTAATAATACCAGTGATGAATTCCTCCGCATCGGTGATCTTGGTGAGCTTTGTTTCCGAAAAGACCCGATGTTGGTTGAATCCCCGATGAACGGCTTACAGATGTCTAGACAGCCAGCAGGACGTCTAGTAAGAAAGCAGATATCAGGGCATCATGTTGCTTTTGCAGTGTTGTCCTCTCTCATGTGGGAAGTAGAACTTCGTAGGACTGCTAGGACAAGCCTGCTTTTTAGTCCTAGGGAGCTGAGCAGAAGAGACGAGTGACGTTGGAAGGGGAAGAGGTGAGAATGCGGGTGGGGAAAGAGACCCTGAACATTCAGTATGGTCCGTGCGCAAGGTGTCTCCACACTCACCGAAGGCAGATTTGCTCACCTGGCCCGCCTTACCTGGCTTCACGTAGCCTCACCGAGCCTCACCGAGGCTTACGGAAGCTTACCGACACATGAACTACATGCCTTCAACTGCGTAGTGCTAATTGAACCGCGGAGTTTTTGGGCATGTTTCCGGTCGGCGATATAACATCTAATCATTGGTAAATTCGTTGCTGATATCGTTACTGTCCTTGTTATTGGCGCTGTAGTTATGGTTCGGCATGTTCGCCTTATTTTATCACCACTTATTCAGCATAACCTCCCATTTGAAATAGGAAACAAGTGGCAACATGCCTTGGTCGAGCCGCAGCAAATGCTCACCGGAGCCGAGATGTTGCAGGGCACATCGGCGCTTTTGCCTCCCGTTGGGGTAGTACCAGAGGAGTTGTGCCGTAGTGGTGTGTAGTAAAAGGCCTGCGACCGTGAATAACACGCCGCGGCGCAACATAGCTCCTGAGGGTAGGTATGCGGATACCCCTGCAAGGTGAAGCAGTTTTGGGAGTCGAGTTGGTGAAGGATTAGAAAAGCATGGAAGGAGAAGACGTGGCCAATCGGATTGCTCACTACGAGCTGAGTGAAGAAAAGAGCCGCAGTATATTGACAATTCGAAATATGCTTAGGTGACCAGCCCGCGCTGCCCTCATTATGGCTGCGGAGGCTGATACCTGAGTATGACATTAGCCTGCAATCAATATCGATTCGGGGCTCTTCATCTGTGGTCTGTTCAATCCTATCTCACAATGGTTCCGCGTTACTCTGGGGAAGAGTCACACATCATGCGCCGAGAAAATGCTTTAACTCAACCTGTTAATGATTGCTGCCCTGGCTGCATGCGAAAGGTCAGATGTTGAAATGAGGACAAAGTTTAGAGTAAGGTAGTTTTTGACCCCCTTTTCCGGCTCAAACAAACTGTTGAGCTCCTCTATGGTATCTTAACGAACGATGTAAACGCTCGTTCCTTTAGTGTATGGAACTGTTCGCGATCTTGGGGTCTCCGCTGTCCTTGCAATTCTAATGCGAATACTAGTATTTGGTGGTGATATCATTCCACCTCCCAATGCCAACGAGACCCCAGGTAAATGCTCACCGCTGCCCAAAAACGCCGCCGATATGCAAAAGAATAAGAATGCCGTTATGCGAACTCTACTCGCCTACCTCCGCGCAGGAGCTTGCTGCTTCATCTGTATCCTCCGGAGCATCATCCATGTTGATCTGTGCTCGAATTTTTCCGTCTTGGGGTTCCAGTGACCCCAGACGTCGATGACGACGTAACCTCTGGGTAGTTCAATTTCCACGAAACCCGACACGAGGATGCAACCTCGCGGAGGGTGAGCCCTGGTTGGTCTCCATGACTGAGCTAGTTTCCTCTTGAATTCCCTCACGGGTTCGTTGGTGATCTGCCTCATGCCCGCAATGTGGGAGATGGCCGTATCCCTGAGAAAGTTGGTCCTGCCACCGCTCTCACCTTCTCCCGACTGCGGCGAGTCGGACGTCTTGCTGACGTTGTGGGAGGTGTTTTCCGCCGGGGTCCCATCAGGTGTTTGGCGGTTGGTGGACGGGAGGGGTCCTGGGGCCTTGGTCTGTTGCATGTTGCTGGGACGCGTTGGCGGGAAGGGCTGCGCTGGCTTGCTCGATTCGAAGCCGAGTACCCGAGAAACGTCCGCGAGATGTTGCTTGAGAAGCGCAGATGTGAATGCCCAAGTCGACACTGTCATGGCTTCTGGCCAGAGAATCTTGTTTAATCTGTTGACGGTCAAAGAATCAACTGGCTGGGTAGTCCAATACAGCCCATCATCTTGAAACAACAACCTGCGGGGTGTCAGCTGCCGGAGCACGGAGAAGAAATGCAAATTCACATACCCGGAGGAGTAGTAGACCGGAGGTGGACGGTATGGAAAATCAATGTCAAGCCACCACCTGCGCATCTTCACCACATTGCCGCATCGCGCGGTAATAGTCGGATGCCTCTCGACAGCGTTCCGCACCCAGTTCGCCAGATCGCCTGCGCAAGTCAGCAAAAATCCACGCGCCATTGTCGTTCTACTCGTACCGCGTATTTGATCTTGCAGCTCCTTATTTTTGCTAATCTTGACGTACTGTTGCCACTCCGGATCAGAGCCCCTGTATGGCGGTTGTCCCACTTGCTTGGTCGTGAACGGAAAAGGAATGAACCAAGGCTCTGTCTCTTCTTCCATCTCTTCGTCTAGCGCCTTCTTTTCCGCCGCGGAAAGGCTCTCGTATTCGCGGTCTACATGTCGGAAGAAAGGGTTTAGGACTGTTGACCAGTACATGTGCCAGCAGGCGAGCGAGATGCCGGCGCCGAGGAGGAAGGTTCTGAGGAGATTTGAGCCATGCGTATCTAACAGAGAGAACAGATTCGATATTTACCTGGCCTTGAATCTTGGTTTCGTGATCTTGACCCTCTGTATGACAATCGTTTGCTGGCTGGGGACCTTCGGCGCAAATGCCCGAGCAGCGATCGTGCTTGCGCGTGGCCGGAACAAGCGCCACATGATGATTGCTTGGGGGCACGCCGGGCGACGGCGGCCGTAGGAAGTCCGATAACAAGAGGAGCTCGCTTTCGATCGATGATGGACCGATCAGGATCTCGAAGATGGGGACGGAGGAGCGCTCGCTGCGTCTGATGACTGATGCGGATCAGAGAGGGTAGCAGTGAAGCGTGGAATGGACCGAAGCAGGAGATGAACGTATGGTACAGACGGCAATAGGATAAAAGAAGGCTGTTGAATGATGCAGAAGCAAGTCGAGGTTGAAATCAGCGACTCGAGTGCCCTTTCTGCAGATGTTTGGCCGAAAAGAAGCGGCCTTGGAGCGGCCTCACTGCCAACTCGACGATTGGTTGCGTTGCGGGTGCGCGACTCTCTGGCTGGCTGCACTTTCGCTGGGGTGGCTCTCCGCTCAGTATCCGTACGCCGGTCGAGGTTCTAGGCGTGCAGCGGAAACCTGCGCAAAGTAAGGTAGGGTCCTTACTACCTACCTTAGGTACCTAATACTCACCCCGCCAGCCCTAGAATCTCCCGGCAGTGCATCATGGCCGCTCCCAAGGTAGATGCCTTACGTAAGAACAGCTGCGATGGGGTACACTGGACAGTGTCAATCAGATGACGGGCTTTGGAGATGGCCAGACTCCACTGAGGTGGACCAAACCTGGACCTACCTTACACTGTACTACACTAATACACCTCTTCCACGGTCTTGAAGGTTAGCACGGTTCTTGCGGGCCTTCTTATACTGTCGTGACCCCTGTAAATGCATGAGACTCGGGCAGCCCACCCATATGCATTCTGAGGAAGAACTATATATAATAGTAATATACTTCAACTCTATATTCTATTGATTCTATAATATATATTTATGATTTAAAAATATAAGATAAATTCTAATTCTAATAAGTATATTAATATTAAAAAGTTATAAATCTAACTTTTATAATAACTCTAAAAGATAGTAGTAATAAGTAGGAGTACTATATATAGGTAGTAGAAGTATAGGCAAGTAGTAGGGGTATAAGTAAGTAGTAGAAGTGCTATAAATAGCAGGCGCGTAGTAAAGAAATAGGATACTCCTACTTACTCTCTTATTACTACTCTAATTTATAACTAAAACCCTAGTCTTAACTAATTATTCTATATAAACTAGAGGGGTATATATTATTATATTAATATATAAAATCTTATATTAGCCTATTTAAAATAATACGGGCGCGTTATTTATATGCATTCCATAGGCAATATACAGTTTCTGGGTAATATATTTACAGGAGTCACGACTATATAGCTAAGCCCCGCAGGTGCTACGCTAACGTCTAACTGTGAACTTGCGAAGACCGTGGGATAGTAACGGGACAAATCCCGACCCAGCCACAATCGGATAAACTAACGGGCCGGTAAGCCACCGCGGCACCGCCCCTGTCAAACGGCCCACACGAGGGGACAGGAACCAATGGGTCCCGTCCCGTCCAGTGTCTGGGACGTGCTCTACGGCAGCTCGACCTACGTGCCGACTCGACGCAGCTTTGGAGACAGCAGCAGGAGCCAACCCCAAGCAGCATCAAGCTCGCCCATCCTCTCACAATATCATCGCTGCATCCCATTCTCGAGAGTCGTTCCCGAAATCGGACATCATGAAGCTCTCCGTGGGGCTTGCGACAGCCCTGGCCGGCGTCGCGACCGCGCTGTCCTCCGACCAGCCCGCTGACGTATATCTCCTGCAATCCACGAAGCAGGCCTCGACCTCCGATATCCCCTCCTTACCACGACAGATAGCCCGCCTCATCCTCCTCCAGCGCCTGTCACCCGAGGGTCAGCATGGATCCTGGGACCTTCCCGAGTCCATGTCCAACGAGAAGGCCGTTAACTACCTGAACGAGTTCGGCATGGCGCCGCAGGGTCTCTTCAGCAACGCCGCCTCCTCGAACCCATCCCAGCTTGTCGTCATGCTCGAGGGCATTACAGGCGACGATGCCAAAACACTTCAGAAGTCCTTAGGCGCAGGCCCGAGCTTCAAAGTCGGCGATGCTCCCTCCGCCGCGGCCAACAGCCTGTTGCTGGCCAACGACTTCCAGAACGTCGGCGTCACCCAGAAGGGCTGCCAGTTCGACAAGGCCATCAACCCGTTTGCCGAGGAATGCTGGAGCGGCAAATCTTCCGTCGTCAGATACGATGCGAAGAAGGTACGTTTGAATGCTCCATCGAGACTCAGATTCATCTCGTGCTAATGCCCCTTTAGGACTCCTCGATTATAGACTCCATCGGCGAGAACGCCTCCCTCCTCCGCCAGCTCGCCCAGAATGGCGAGATGGAAACGACCTTCGTCGTCATGCCTGAGTCCTCCCGCAACTCTCAGGTTCGCGACTGGTCGTCCAAGCCCGAGGAACTTCGCCGTCGCCAAGTTGAGGAAGTAATGAAGACCGACTCCGATAAGACCACCAAACCCGCGCCCACGAGCCCCGCCGAGACTTCTACACCTTTCCCCGGCCAGATCAAGCGCGGCAGCATCCCCTCTTGCTTCTCCTCGGCTGAGGCTTGCGTCAAGGGCACAAGAAACTGCTCCGGACATGGCGAGTGCGTGAATAAGTACCAGAAGGCCGACGGTCAGTCCACTGGCACCTGCTTCGCCTGCACCTGCTTGGCTACCAAGTCCAACAAGACCGGCAGCGTCACCCACTGGGGCGGCCCTGCCTGCAGCAAGATAGATGTTAGCGTTCCCTTCTGGCTCTTCACTGGTTTTGGTATTGCGTTGATCGGCACCCTCTATTTTGCCATCTCTCTTTTGTTCAACGTCGGAGAGGAGCAGCTTCCCGGCGTCATTGGCGCTGGTGTTTCCAAGTCGAAGTAGAGCCATCGACGATGATTCTCCACAATCAAGGAGAGTAAGAAGGGGTGCGATGGATGTTATGGCTGTGATTATAATTGGCAAGTGGTAGTGTGTACCATAGGTGTATTCTCATGCGGCGTTAGCATTGGCAGGACATTTCTCTCTGTTCATGGAGGGGTTATTTCTTAGACAACCGAGGAATTGAAGCAATGTTTCCATGGATTAGTCTGTTTTGGGTATCATTAGGCGTGACGATATCGCCCAGCTTCAACTCTCGTCCTCTAGGCCAGGTCGCTCGTTCGGTGTCGTACCTAGACCCTCCAGACCCCTCTCGACCCTGAGCTCACTCGCTCCAGCACTCGTGATCTGCCTCGCGGGCGACTGAGTAGCCAATTCTGCAGCAGAAGAAGTACCAACTGCACTCGTATACCTCTGTCCAGCCTCATTAAGCAACTGCTGCACCTCATCCTTTCTCGTCAGGATGCCCTCCTTCTCCCGTCTCAGCTCCTCCACCCGCTTCGTCTTGTCCGCGAGCTCCAACTCCATCGCCCGCATCGACGCCTGCAACCTCGACAAGCACTCCGATAGACTCGGCAGTGGCGTGATCTTGGGCGGCACTTGCAGAAGCTGCTCTGCCGGGTTCTGCTGAGGCTTCTCCAGTCCGTCCATGCCCGAACGCGTCTGCGCCGCCTCGAAGGCCGCACGTCGCTCCGCCTCAGACGCGTCCGACTCATCGCTTGAGTCGCCCTCAGCCATCTTGATCTGCTCGGCCATCTCGCGTCGGCGACGAAGCTTCTCTTCCTTCTCCGCCTTCCTGCCTAGTGAAAGGCCTCCGTCCTCGACAAAATCGTCGAAACCCTCGGCCAGATCCTCGTCTTCACGAACCAGGCGCGTGTCGTCCTTCTTCTTGCGCAGTGAGGCGCCTCCGTTGTCATCGTCGAAGGATATGAAGTCGTCGCTCTCCTCTTCCTGCGCCAACCTCGCCCTGCGTTGTTTCCTCTCCTGGATCTCCGCTTCGGTGAGGATGCTCGTCTGCTGCGGTCGCGAGCTGTACTCGTCCGAGTTCACAATCATTGCGCCCTCTAGCTCGGACGGATCCAGATCCATCTCGTCCTCATCCTGTATGCGCTGGGCAGCCACGTTCTGCGGTGTGCTGGGCGTTGAGTTCTGGAGCTCGTTCAGGTACTCCTTGCTGTACTTCGGCCGGTCCTCGCCCTCGTCGCGGAACGAGCGCATCGGCAAGCGGTTCTTCACAGCGCTGTTCTCCAGAGCTTGGTGACCCAGCGTCGTTTTCTTCGGCGTAGTGTACCCCGCCTTTGCCCTATTGTCGTCGTCGCTGTCACCGTGGGAGCCGCCGAACGATAGTTTCGATGAAGATTGTCTCTTCTTTTGCTTGAGAGAGCCCGAACGGCTGACGGTCGGTCTGATCACCACGGGGCCGTCGTCTTCCTCCTCGTCTTCCCCCGCGGGCTTGGGTTTGGCCGAGTCACTGATTGCAGCGCCGCCATTGGATTCCTCGATCTCAATGAAGTTGATGCTCTTGCGCAGTCCAGACTGGCGGAATGGTTTTCGTGTGAATTTGACTGCTACCGGCGCACCTTCTGCTACCCTGTTAGCCTTTGCGAACGTCATCAGCGATTCGTCTCTGATCCGGGTTTGTGAACTCACCATCCTTTATGGGCCCCTGGCTAGTTGACGAAGCATTTAGTGCGTCGTCCTCGTCCTCATCGTGGACTTTGATGACACGCGCTCTTCTTTTAGGCGTAAAAGAGCTCATTTTGACCAAGGGACGTAGAAATTTAAGCAAATTGTCGGCGTCGAGCATCCGAATTTCGAGGTCGCCTGCTCCAGTAACATCTTGGTCGACACCCGCGATAAGCTTTCTTATCGGATCAGCACGTGACACAACCCAAATTTCTGATAACGAGCAAGCCAGGCTCTCATCAGCCACCTCAGGCCGCGAGCCGCAGAGAGCTCCGATGCGTTGCAAAGCTAACATCGCGCCTGCCATCACCGACTTTGCCAACCCACCACTGAGCCCGTAAACGATCACCGCATAGAACAAGATGGCTCCCGCCCAGCCCGAGCTGAAGAAGGTACGAAGACCCATTTTCCTGACGGACATCCCCGAGTCGCCAGACTAGTATGATGTACTATCAAAAGATTGAAGCGCCATGCTTGGCACTATTCCATCACCGCATTCCCTCCCAGTGTCAAAATCAAGGAAGCTAACAGCTGTTGCAGTATCTTGACAAGAGGCTATTCGTTCAACTGAACGGCAGCCGCAAGGTCATCGGTGTTCTCCGCGGTTACGACGTACGCCTCTCTTCTTCCCCACCGCATGCCACTGATGCAAGTTAACACTACCTTCCAGGTCTTTCTGAACATCGTCCTGGACGAGGCGGTCGAGGAGAAGGAGGGCGGCGAGAAGGTTCGCTTGGGCATGGTCGTACGTTCTCAAGTTCACCGTAAGTTTGCATGACCAGCGCTAACATCGACCAGGTTATCCGCGGTAACTCGGTTGTCATGTTGGAAGCCCTCGAGAGAATTGGTGGTGACGATCGCAACCAGCGGTAAACTTTTCTTATCCGACAGTCGACCTCCACGAGACGCTTTGCAAGGGTTTACATTTCGGCGTTATGACGGCACCAAGAAAAAGATGCATTTGGTTCAAGAAAGGGGCGGGGATGAAATATGGCTAGATACCAGCAAATGTCACTTTTCAATGCGGTTTACCACGGCACCTCTTGCGACATACGCAGCGCCCTGACATGCACCTCGAAGAGAGAGAAAGAGGATCTCAGAAAACCTCTAGGGCCGCCTTCTCACTTGGCAAGACCCGCCCAGACTTTCTCGTCATACCAATCCATCATCTAGCCGCCGTACTTGCGTAGCAGCCCTTGATGCCGCCCTTGAGGATGATAGCCTGCACAGCGGTCTCGCCGATCTCATCGAAGTAGTCCTGCAGCCAGCTCGCAGAGCGTGGGCCCCGACCGTTGCTGCTACCTAAGGTTGACAGCTTCAGCGGGGTAAAGATCCCTTTTCCGATGGAATGGGAGTACCCGTGGACGTGTCGGGACAGGTCATAAGAGCAGACGACAGCTACTCACCACAATAAAATATAACACGCTTGACTCCAGCCTGCTTACACAACTGATGGATGATGGGCCGCGTCTGATACAGAGTCTGGGCGGGGAAGTTGATCGACGATGATATGGTGCCGCCATCCCAATCATTCCTCCGAACGTTCACCAGCAGGAACTCACGGGAGCCATCGCTGCCGCCTGCAGCTTGGGTCTCAAGCAGAGCCATCAATCACCTCAACGGCCTCGATCTCCAGAGACTTGGCTTTAGGGGCGGGAAAAGCTGTCCACCAAGGCGGGGTTTCAGTTTCAGCCGCGGATTCAGCCATATTGCGTGATCGATCCGCCTCGCTGGGAATTGATTCAGCTCAGCTGATGCAGCTGTCACTGAACCCAAAATCCGATTGACCAATTGGGGGTTACATTGAGCTGCGATCGTGCGGGCGCAAAGTTGCGGGCGTAGGTTACTACCCCGGAATCTGCAAGAGATTTTAAAGAAGACAAGAATGTCTGTGTTAGAACCTAAGTTGTAGAGCCGCAAATCCAAGGCCAAGGTGCTCTCGTCAAATCTCTCGGCACTCGACAACAGTGGAGATTCCCGCACGGAAACTTTTGTCATTCCATGCGTCTAATTGGCCGCATATGACGTTTCTGGTAACTTCAACCCTGGCGCCGTCACACCCCGGATACACCTTAAAGTCGTTTTGACTCCCGAAACTCTGAAAGACAGCAACGTTAATCTCATCTCTGTCGATTCTTCAGCATCACAACCGCTTCAAGTGAAGGGCGTTTCGTCCTGCTTCTTGGACCTTCCAGCCACAATATTTGCCCCGCCCACATGCCGAAACTAAGTGACGCACGTCTTATCTTTTCCCGTGCCGACTCGGATCGTTTATCTCGACCAATAACACGGATCGTGGAAACCGGCCCTCCAGTCTTCTCTTTCATTGCCTGCCCGCGAGTGCGTGCGGCATTTGTCCTTATCTCTTCATCGCCAAAAGCTTCCTTTAGGGGGTTTTCACAATTCGGCTCGAGACAAGTATTGACAGCCGGGCCGGTCAAGCTAATAGATGGAGACAACTACCAACATTCATCCACCTTGAGAGCTAGCCGTTACCGGAGTCGAATACACAAGCCGCGGACAATCGTTCGGAAATGCCGTACGCTTCTTTCTCGTCTTCGCATTGGAGGCTGTCTCACAGGCGAAAGGCACCCTTCGGACTGCTATCTCTCTTGCGTCTTCAGGAAGCATCATGCCAAGGGCGCTGACCTGCGAGTTATTGGCTGCTTGATGCCCCGTTACACCGCATGGCTCCCTACTTTAAGGGCGTGATCGGCTGGCCCAATATCGATATGGATATCGAATTTTCTGCTGAACAATTAGCGAAAATATCCCAAAAGGATGTTCGAGCTGTAGGCTAACCTGTTCGAGCAGCTTCTCGCCCGCCAAATCCTCGTCCCCTATCTTCCCGCTCTGCGCCGCCTCCACTGATAAGACGCATCACCCAATAAGTCGGTCCCTCGGCGGTCGACGATGCTGTGTCCCAACGCCAGTCTGCAGGTCAACCGCATGGTTGGGCGTAGAGCTGCTCTCCAGGAGTCCACAGAGTCCGACACCGCCAGGCATTGATTTCGATTCGATGACCAATATTGTGCTGTTCGTGGATAGGATGTTGTCGAAAAGGGTTCGATAACTGTTCGGGAGAGTCCTACGTCGGGATGCAGACTGTCCTAGACCCTTCCCGGCCCGGGCATTTCAACCACACCTCAACCGATCTATAAAGACTGGCGGACGCATAAACAGAATGAGAACATCTGGAGAATCATCCTCACGCCAATCTAATCTGGATAATCTCGAAGCCAGCCCTCTCTACTCATAATGGCTAGGTGGTTCCTCTCTGTCGTCGCCGGAAGCGCCCTTGCGGCGGCTTCTGGTCTTCCCCTGAAGCTCGAGACTCGCAGCGCAGTCACTTCTCGAGTCTCCAATATTCACCTGACGATCGAAGAGCCTGTCGACGGGTCTGTCACCTTCACGTACGGATCTTGCCGCGGCGTTTCTATCGACGATGCCCACCACACCATCGCCAAGTCCGAGGTCCGCGACTCCCAGCGTCTCGTCTGGGTTCTCCCTGAAGATGCCCATTCAGACGGCTGCATCTCTGCTTGGAGTGTCTCCGGCTCTTTGGTCGGCCGTGGCGAGCCTCAGACTCTCCACCACAGCTGGAAGCGTCGGGCAGCGAAGAGATGTAAGTTTCTTTCGGGAGACCCCGATGTCTTCAAAAGCTAACTCGGCATAGCCATCCACATGAGCAACGAGACCGGCTTCGATACCCTCGGAGCCTGGTTTGAGGGTGTCAACTTACTCAAGGACAAGGAACCCGCCGCCGTGGACGTCGACGCCGCTAAGTCGAAGCAGATCGCCATCGTTGGCGCGGGCATGGCAGGTCTCATGAGCTACCTCGTTCTCTCCCAGGCCGGCATGACCAACATCAGCATCATCGAGGCCGGCCAGCGTCTCGGTGGCCGCGTGCATACCGAGTACCTCAGCGGCGGTCCCTTCGAGTACTCTTACCAGGAGATGGGCCCCATGCGTTTCCCCGAGCACTACGTCGACCCCAAGACCAACACCACCTACAACATCTCGGACCACCAGCTCGTCTTCCAGCTCGCCGCCGAGATGAACGAGCTGAATAAGCACGACAAGAACCTCAGCGTCGACTTCATCCCCTGGATTCAGTCCAACGAGAACGGCCTCTCCTACAAGAACGGCATCAAGCTCCCCAACGGCCTGCCTCCTACCCTCGCCCAGATCGCAGACAACTCGTCCTTGGCCGTCTCCACTGTCTACGATGATGCCACTAGCTCTCTCTCCGCCGAGAGCGACAAGTACCTGCCCGGCAGCGACTTCTCTGTTGCCATGGCCAAGAACATGTTCAAGGCACACGGCGAGTGGGTTCGCAACGGTCTGAACGGCCTCGGCGGCGACACCTGGTCCGAGTACGCCTTCATGGTCAACTACCTCAAAGGGTCTCTCAACTCCACCGACGCCCTGGGCATGTACTCCGCCAGCTCCTTCTGGGATGCTCTGTACGAGGGCATGTACTTCGAGGCCGCGAGCTACAAGACCATCGATGGCGGTCTCAGCCGTCTGCCACTCGCCTTCCACCCCCTCGTCGACGACGTCACCACAATGGACCGTAAGATCGAGCGTGTGCAGTTCGACACGGACAACGCAAAGGTCAACCTGCAATGGCGCAACAACTTCACCGAGCAGACCTTCCAGACCTCCTCCTACGACTACGCTCTCCTCGCTGTCCCCTTCTCCATCATCCGCAGGTGGCGCTTGCCCTCTCTGCCCCTCACCATTTCCAACGCCATTACGAAGCTAAACTATGGCAGCGCCTGCAAGGTCGCGCTTGAGTTCTCCGAGCGCTTTTGGGAACACTACGAAAACCCCATCGTCGGCGGCTGCAGCACGACCTCCGACATCCCCGGCATCGGCTCCACCTGCTACCCGTCCTACAACATCAACGGCACTGGCAAGGCGACCATGCTAGCATCCTACATCTCCGGTGACTGGGGCCACCGCTGGGCTTCCGTCTCGGAAGCGGAGCACGTGCAGTATGTCCTCGACGCCATGGTTGAGATCCACGGCGAGAACACCCGTGAGCTGTATACCGGCAAAAACAACCGCCGCTGCTGGGTCCTCGACCCTCTCGAGAGCGGTAGCTGGGCAAGCCCCATCGCTGGCCAGCACCAGCTTTACATCCCCGAGTACTTCAAGACATACGACAACGTGAGTGTACCAGTTCTTAAGCAATCTTTAGTGATCTCAGTGACTGACCGTGGCGTAGATGATCTTCATCGGCGAACACACCTCTTACACGCACGCCTGGATCTCGTCAGCGCTCGAGTCGGGCATCCGTGGCTCGGTCCAGCTCCTCCTCGAGCTCGGTCTCGTCGATGAGGCCAAGGCTGCCGTCAACAAGTGGATGGCGAGATGGATCGATATTGTAAGTCGACCGGCTTGTGATTGTGCGGTACCCCCGACACTAACATCCCATGCAGTAATCCTATTTTTTCGTTCGCCAAAGACAAACACCGCGGATAATGACTAATATATATACTAGGCGACGAACTTCGGAACATCGCCGAAGGATTTGGTGGGAAGGAAGATTAATTACATAGTGTGACGTGTGACGAAATTATGAACGAAAAAGTACATATTCCCATACAACCAAATTCCAACAAGTCTCGTTGAGTTCTAGAACCGACATGGTCGATATACATGCCCAATTCAGGACAAACTAGTCATAGAAAAGTAGCATTCCCCATAAAACAAAAGACGATAATCCACATGGCCATGCAGCTCACTCCTCCGGCCCCCAACTATTCGCATCCCCCTGATGTATGCCAGCCACCCGTTGGATGCAAAGAGCACCTTTCTGGCTCTAATGGCACCTGTGGGTGTGGACACCGTCCAGGATCCGTTGCCTTGGGTGCTAGAGACTTTGGTGACGGGAGTATGCATGTGAAGTTGAACACCCTTCTTGACGGCATGTGACAGGAGGTGCATGACAAACTTGTAAGACCTCCAACGGTCAGGGTAGTTCTTTTCTGGTAGAGAGGGAAGCCATTACAAAATCGAACCGGCTCCGAAAGAAACGGCGGCTCTCGCATCCGTCACGCCGGACTAGGTCTCGGCTGCTTTGCCCTCGACATAGTGAACAAGCTTGGCAGTCGGAGACCCACGCTTGGTCAGATCGTCAATGCCTTGTTTTGCCTTGTTTGAAGGGAGCAGCCAAAGCCGCATCTCTGAGCACAGCCATCGAGCTGGTCACCCTGAAGTCGCCGTCGATGTTTTCCTCTCGTATCAAATCTCTCACCGCGTGCAAATCTGACAACTCGAATAGTGCCATCTCGTCAGCTGCCTCTTGG
This sequence comes from Colletotrichum euphorbiae, assembly GCA_037178605.1. Lineage (NCBI taxonomy): Eukaryota > Fungi > Ascomycota > Sordariomycetes > Glomerellales > Glomerellaceae > Colletotrichum > Colletotrichum euphorbiae. The sequence goes on along the minus strand of JAXCEF010000073.1, from coordinate 111,291 downwards.
CCATAGTTCTTAATGCAGCTATGGAGTCCTTGATATAGATCAGGTCTGACATGACCGCCTGCCTAGCCGTAGCATCGATACTAAACGGCTATTAAGGAACTGACTATTGCGGGCGGTGGCTCCCGAATAGGCTTGCCTAACTTCGAGGATGGTGATGGACGGCCGTGATAATTCGTCAACGTCCTCTAGCAGATAGTAAGCGAGGGCAGCACCCGTGTATCCAGCGCCGACAATGACGATATTCTGCTCGGTGGGAAGCTGCTCAGAGCTCTGATGGCCGTCAAGCTCTTGCAGTTCTGTGCGCTAGACTGGGACCGTGGCGTCAGGGACTGGGAAATGTGCTTCAAACATAAGAGGCGGCCGTCAGGGTCCGCAGGTGTCGCCATGCTAGCGCAACTCAAAAGGCGGTGGTTAGAACTTTTTGCTCGCTAAACCTGTTGGAACTTGCAACTTCGCCTAGGGCCGCACTACTCCTCAGATGGTCGGTCAACCGCCGACCACCGCTTATCCCCTTGGCTTCGTAGATGAAGCACCATGTTTGCATTGGAAGCGTGGTGAGAAGAGTCGTTTTGCATTGTTTGCGTAGCATTTGGGCACCTCATATATGATGAAAAGGGAGGGTGGCCCTTCGAGCTCTGTGAAGACACCCCCTTCCCCCCCCCAGGACCTCTGTTGGCTGTTGGCTGTTGGTTAATCCATCGAGATCTTTACAAGATCTTCGTCATTGGAGCTGGGAGCTGGCTTGAGTGGACTGATTGGTGGAGGTCACAATGACAATCTGACAATTGTGCGTGGAGGGAGGAATTCGGTCCGCTGACGGGTGCTAGTTCAAGACCGGGCAACCAGGGCCACCGTCAGGGGGCATGCGGTGTGACTCGGTGCCAGTTGACGAGCTTCTCAGTGAGAAAACCGGCGGATCCCGACTATGACCGCCTTCAACGGGCGATGGCAGTGATCTTTTGACACTGCTATGCCTGGCCTCGAAGTAAAGCTGATGGGTGCGAAGCTGTTGCATCGTCATGTGGCACAAGGGCGCTGAGGACGTCTCTCGACTCTCGACTGATGCGAGCACTGGCGGTCGAATGGGACTTAGTTGGCACCAAATTCGTCATACTTTTACTCCGATCAACATTCCGATTTCCAGTCAGGTTACACACGAGTGAAGTTGCGACATAACCCTTGATAATCCTCACTACTGTGTAAGTGCCGTGCCACAAAGACCTGGTCAATGCCAATGGAACAACATGAAGACCTCCACCCGATCCTTCGGGCTCAAATTGAAACTCGAGGAGGAAAGGGTGCGTGTTGCAACTCCACCACGTTGTTAGTGATGCCAGTCAGCAGAAACCTTGTCTCGCTATTGGTCTCGAGTGGAGTTTTCCATCGACCTGGTATCCGTGTAATGAAGTTACTGTTGCATATTCGTGCGATATTGAACATTCCCCAAGTTTGAGAAATACCATCGAATTTCATGAAGCAAGTGGGTAGAGAAAACCAGACAAAAAAAACAAAAAAAAAGGCCACTTGGGTTAAACTGGAGAATTGTCGCAGTCTCTGTGGCCCCCTTTGCCCTGGACCCCTGTCGAGTCTCACTCTCCGACGCTCCGTTTTCTTTCTGTTTCTTCCCAAGTTCCTCCCAGTATCAGCTACAGCCTAGAGCCGATAGTTGTCGCAATCTGCATGGCGCATTCATGGGTTGATGATTTGATATTGGGATAAATGGGTTCGCCGTGGACCCCGAATTGGGCAATCCGGAAACCGCAAATCTCATCATACGAGTTTGCAATTGCAACTCGGCAATTCCCTGCTGTGGCGTGTTGTTTTCTCCACTGAATATCGCGTGTCACTGACGTCTGTTAGGGACCAGGGACGACCAAAAGGAACCACACAAATGCTTCCGCCCGCCTCCATCCCCGCCCGGGGTTCCTGTCCGACTCTTCAGAATGTCCTTTGCCCCAACCTCTGAGCAACAACTGAGATTTGACGTGGTGGGCGAGTCCGAGACTCCGAGTTGATGGACTTGGCAGTACGCCAGGTCATAGTCTCCACGAGTCCGTCGAGTTACCCGTTCGCTACCCTTCTCCTTGACCTTGACTTCCATCGGCCCCAAAACCGTTGCAAGCGTGTATGCGGAATATTCACCACGAACCCGTCTCTTAGCCGCAGGGGCAGGCTGCAGCGGTCCAACCTCATCGCCGCTTCGGTTTCCTCGGCAGCTCACGGGCGGTGTCCCACTGGAAAGGCTTCGGGGTCATCCTCAGGGTCCAGTCGAGATCCCTGTTGGCATCCCTGACATCCTGGCATCCTAGGTTTCTATCCTGGATCCCCCGGGCCCCGACCGTGTACAATGGGCGCGGACAGGGCTGACTCTGAACCGCTCCTCGGTTCATCGCGAACGACCGCCTTCCATTGGTGCTGCTCTTGTGCGAGCCATCCACGGTGCCCATCAGCGTTCTCCATGGACCTCATCCCTGACTACATGCATGGGGGGCCTTTCGAGGCTCGAGCAGTGTTCAAATGAGGAGCCAGCTTTCTTTTCAAACTTTGACGTACAGATCATACGATGTCTATCCGTCGAGACAAGCGGTGCCTGATCCGAAGTATGCCAGCTGCGAAGATTCTAACGCACGCGGCAGCTTCACACGACAAGGGGGAGGGGTGAGGCCAGGTCGCCGTCGAGCTCGGAGTGGTTCTACAGAAAGCCACTTTTGACCGCATCAGGGAGAGATTATATATATCTTCCCGAGTCAAACGCTCTCAGGGAAACGTGTGCTTGTTTGTGTCCCAAAAGTTTGGATTCGGCTGTTATATATTCTTTCTCGCGGACAGCTGCGCATGTCTGTTACATTCCTTGATACCCTTTACCATTCACACCCCTGCTCACGTCGATGGTCCCAGAGATCCATACACCGTTCCGTTCTACTCCTAGACTTAGAAGCAAGCAGCCGCAAGGCTTCCCTTTTTCGGCTCAAATACACAAGCCATCAACTGAGGATTCGAACCTGAGCTTCAGCATACCGAACGGCTTCAGATAAACAAGCCTTCTTCTTCACATCATACTCTTGTCACACAGTCATAGGCTATAGCCATGGCTTTGACATACAAGCAGTCACAACTTGTCAGGGGCACAATCCCCGCCCTCCGCGAGCATGGAGAGACCATCACCTCCATCTTTTATGCCAGCATGCTTCGAGCTCACCCGGAGCTTCACGACCACTTCAACAAAGTCAACCAAGCCAACGGACGCCAACCTCGCGCCCTGACGGGCGTCATCCTAGCCTTCGCCTCAAACCTCAACCACATCAGTGAGCTCATCCCCAAGCTTGAGCGTATGTGCAACAAGCACTGTTCCCTGGGCATTCAACCTGAACACTATGAAATCGTCGGCAAGTACCTTATCCAAGCTTTCGGCCAAGTCCTGGGTCCTGCCATGACGCCCGAGATTCGAGAAGCCTGGACAAAGGCCTACTGGATCCTCGCAAAGATGCTCATCGGCCGCGAGGCACAAATGTACCGCGAGTTTGACGACGACAAGTGGAAAGGATGGCGCAAGTTCCGCATCGAACGTAAGGTCGCCGAGACGGACGATATCTTTTCCTTCTACATGGTTCCTGTCGACGGCAAGCGCCTCCCCGATTTCTATCCAGGCCAGTACACATCACTCCGCACAACTATTCCGACTCTCGGTCATTACCAGTCTCGCCAGTACTCCCTCAGCGACTCCCCGAGACCGGATTACTACCGCGTTACCGTCAAGCGCGACCAAGGCGTCAAGGTCGGCAAGGGCAACGCCGTGTTCAACCTCAACCCAGGTGTCTTTTCCAACCACCTCATCGACGAGAAGAAGCCCGGCGACGTCGTCGAGTTGACACACCCTACGGGCGACTTCTTCTTCGACACCCATGCCGCAGGTACACTCCCCGTCGTCCTCATCTCAGCTGGCGCCGGCGTCACCCCTCTCATGTCTATCTGCAACACAATCGTCGAACGCCAAGCAACCCGTCCCATTTCTTGGGTTCACTGCTCAGCCCGGAACGCGCCGTTCGAGGAGCACGTCCGCAAGATCGTCTACAGCCGCGCCAACTTCATCACTAGGTTTTTCCGTTCCCAGATCGCCGATGTCGAGGACGATGACTCCCTATCTTCATCCAGCGACTTCGGTCTCCGCATGGACTTGGCGCGGATTGATCCCAATGAGCTCTATCTCGGTCATGGAGGCGCTGAGTACTATATCTGCGGGCCCGAGATCTTCATGGTCGAGATGTCTCAATATCTCCTCAATCAAGGCGTTGACCCTGCCAGGATAAATATGGAGAGGTTTACTACTGGTGATCTGGAGTTCAAGCACTAAAAGGAAATGCGAGAACGATTACAGTTATGGGTAATTTTGCTTTGGCGGGGGAACGGAACGGGACACTGAGGCTTCAGGCTGGATGAATGGCGGATTGTGATCAGTCGAGAGTTGGCTATCTGAAAACGATTCAAAATTATTCAAACGACCATACTAATGTCTTTTGGAAAAAATATAGAGGGTGGCATTGGAAAATGTTCAAGATTACAGGTTCAAAGGGGTCAAGCGTACATGGTTGCGTTGATGAGAAAAGTCTTACCCTAAGTTGCTGCAACTCTTACTAGGCTGGATTTTTAACTATCTTTAGCTGTTTCTCTAAAGCAAGTAAATACTTAGCTTATATTTCTTAAGTATAGTTTTGTATATATTTAAGTTAGTTATATTTTCATATCTAATTACTAGAAAGCTTAATACTTTATAACTTGTTTTTATATATAGATTAATTAATTTATAAGTATTTAAAGTAATTTAGGTATTTTAGGACCTCTCTTATTATTAGAGAGATAATCTCTATTCATAGCTTCACTACTCTTTAGTAAATATAAACCTATTAATATAAACTTATATTATTAATTACTTCTATAAGGTTATTAAACTATTAATTTAGCTTTTCACTCTATATAAAGGTACTTGTTTTATTTCTATAATAGCTGTCTTTTAATTCATAAATTAAGTTTTAATATTATATTTAATATATAACTTCTTATATATAATTAAGATTAGAACTACTATATATATACTTTCAGCTATAATTCTTAACTTATAGCTTATAATCCTAATACTCTCATAAAACTAATAAACCTACTTTTAATATTCTTATTAGTAGTATAGTAGAGTCAAATAAAACTTAAGTAGATATCTTTATATATTTATCTTTAGAGTATATAGATCTACTTCTTATATACTTTATAGTATTTATTTTAGAAGATGTAATCTACTTATTGAGCTTAGATATAATATATAGGGTATATTATTATTAATCCATAGTAAAATAGCTATATTACTTTATATTACTTCTAATAGGGTAATAGAAAGTATTTAAAATAATTAGCTTTAAGAAACCACTTCTAATATAGCTTTAGAATATATTATTCTTATTGAGAGTTATAGTATTTAATTTAATATTCTCGTTGAAGTTTAAGCTAAATCCTTATATATTAGAGATTAATCTAGAGGATCTAGTTATTATAACTATATAGGTAAATAGAAGTTATAGTAATTATTATCTTATTAATAGTATTTAGAGTAGTATTTATAGTAGTAATATTTGTTAAACTATCAATTAAGAGATTAAGAGTAATATTTATAAAATATATATCATATTATTTAAATCTAAATAGTACCTAAAGGGTAGTCTCCAAGGCTCCTTTAATAGCTTGGACTCCTTTTTGGCGCCTGTCGGACTTTACGCGTCAATTGGGTGAAAATTAGTGTGTGTCTTTCGTAAGTTCTATCGAACTGGGCGTATGCCGATTTGACCTGAAATCTATCCCAACCAATAGCCAGATTGTGGCTACCTGTATCTAGCAGAGATTTTGGTGGAGACCTTTGTACCTCAGAACTCATGAAATATACATACCGATTTTCACCCAATTGACGCATTAAGGTCCAATAATTAAGAGTCTTATACATATTATTACCCGATTTTAACGCTTTCACAATCAGATAATGCGTTCAATTACACCTTAATTACTTCAAAAATATATTTGCAGACCTAACCAACTACCTATAATACCTCCCAATATGTCCAAGCCCTCTGCTAATAAGGCTATCACAAAGATCTAGCTGAATAGTCCGAAGGATTGGATATTATAGATCAATTAGCTGGAGGCTTGCGCCTCTAGAGTTAAATTATAGCACTATATTAATCTAAAAAGACTAACAAGCTATCGCTTAGTGATGCTATCACAAAACCCAACCTTCTAGATATAAGGCTTATTATTAGGGCCTACCTAAGTACTTCAATAGCTAATAATTCAGCCCCTACTAATAAAGAGGATAGTATTTACAACTTTAAAAAGAAAGAAACGAAGTTCTATAATACTATAATAACCCGATATTTGGAGGAGAAGAAGGTCTACTCTAAGCACATTATAAACATCGCTATAATACAGGACTAAATATCTAATATAGTCTATTACTAATACCTTGAGACTTACTGCTTAATAAAAGAGGATATTACTACTTAAGTATTAAAGCTATAAGGCTAAGTTAGTGGATTAGCTATTAATCAAAAGAAGGCTACAGTATATAAGTACAAAAATACCCTTTTAAATAATAAAAATCAAACTATTACCACATAAGAAGAGATCACCCTTTAGCTTAAGCAATAGGATACAGCTATCTTCAAAGGCTAAGCAGCAAAAGTCCCTTAAGCTTATAGTTTAATAACTACTATAGGGTCTTAAGTAACTCTCTATTAGCTCCCTAGATTAGCAGCTATTAAGCACTTATAGACGTGAAGGCTAATGAGGATAGCCTTAAAGCTAGTGATATCCTTCTAGCTACCCGTGAAGCTATTTAGCAACTTACAGATACAGCCTATAAAAGCAAGCTTAAGAGGGGGGTATTTAGACCCATAACTATGGAGGACGACAATAATAAGCATCAGCAAAGAGGAGGAGGTCATAAGCATAAAGCTAGTAGCTAATAAAACTCATATAATAAGAAGTCTCACTAAAACAATCGCAGTAATAATAGGTAGTATGCTCTCTACTACTATAATGAATATACTCTTCAGCGCTGCTATATCGCCTTTCCAGAGGACTAGCCTAAATAGTTTAACCTTAATAAAAACCTTATTAACTACATCCTCAAAAGAATCTAGCCTAATAATAATCTAGTAGAGGAGTTTAAGAAGGCGAAAGCTCATTATTTAGGTTAATAACTATATAGTAGAAGCCATAATAACAGATATAGGGAAACTATTATAGTAATTAATAAAGTTTAATACTCCCTCTCCTCCTCAGTCCTACTTAATACTAGAGCAACTATCTATATATTTAATAATATATCGCAATATATTAACTTTTAATTAGCCTCTCACAACAACTTCATTATCACTAAAACCTTAAGAGCTACTATTAATAGCTGGGGGTCAGTAGATCTTCACCTTTAAGGCCCTGGAGGGCTACTAACAACCCTTTAACTTAATAATATAGCATATTATAAAAATCTTACTACTAGCCTCATATATATACAACTACTTCAAGAGAAGGGTATATAGTGAGATATAAGACCTAGCAACCCTAATTAAAACTGCTTTTAACAAAGAGATTACACCTATATAGCGGAGATATTTAATATCAACTAATAGCATCTGCTTAAATATCATCTATATAAGGGGGCAAGTATACCTATAGAGTTTATAGTAATAGCTATAATTAATAGCTATAAATCCACTACTCCTCCAGATAAGATATATAAACACCCTCTTCGCCAAAAGTATAATTCTTTAACTATCCGCAAACCCCTTTAAAGTTCAACATTATTATAGTATTAATATATTAGCTATTACAGCCTAGAACCCTTATAACAGCTACATAAGGCCACAAGAGGTATTCATATTAATAACAATAATAAGCCTATAAAGATTATTAAGTATAACTCTTATGCTATAGCAAAGATAATAAGATAGGTCCGTTAAGCCCCAAGAGAGTTAATAATATCATCAAAACCCAGCAAAAGAATCGCCATTAACTTCCACAACTATAATAAGGGATATAAAGAGTATATATTAGTAGCTATTATAGTAGATAGAGCCTCAGGCTTCGCGTAGGAGTTCTACCTAGCTAACTAAATAAGTAAATCCTTTATCTAAGTAGTAAATAAAGTTATATTAATAATTAACATATAGTATAAGACCAAGGTTTAGGTTATTAAAGATAATAACGAGATACTTTAACACCCGAAAGTCGCAGCAAGGATTAAGAGCAAGAGTATTCAAATAGAGCCATCCGCTCCAAATATACAAGCCTAAAATAGAGGTGCTAGAAGGATTGCTGCTATTATTAAGCAAAAAGCCTACTCGCTATAGCTCTCAGCCTCACTACCTATAGTGCTATAGCCTAAAATCATAAAAGCTACTACCTACCTAAAAAGGGCGTCTTAAGTAGTAATAACCTCTCCTTTTAGAAGGTTTTAAATCCTATAGCTATTTGAGGTAGTATAACTAATAAGGTAGTTAATCCAGGCTTTTATAGCTAGTTGCTAGTAACGGTTTTAAAGAAGTTAGGTATCTGAAGTTATTATAAGAGACTTACTACTATATACTTAAAGATAGGTTAGATTAGATACTACAAAACCCTCTTTTAACATCTTATGAAGTATCTTATAAGGCGTCTTCCAGCCTTGCTGCTTTTGTAGCGTATAGTAGGAAGCTATCTTTAATAGCTAAATAGATATCTACTATAATAACAAAAAGTGAAACCCTGGAGGAGATCTAAAATCACTATACTACGCTCCTTAACTTGAGAACTACTATCTAGAGTAACTCTAAAGCTGTTATTAACCTAAATAACAACTTATATTATACTAAAGATAAAGATAGTGAAGTATCTATAGTAGAGCTAGTATATAGCTATTCTTAAGCAAAATTTGCTCTACTGCTAACTCCCCTATAGTCTCCTTAATCAATATTCTTCTAAGCACTTAAGGAAGGTATTCATGCTAACCTCAATATGAGGGGGCGTATCTTAGTAGTTTCTAATAATACTAACCTAAGTTCAGACTTCTAATTGAAAGTTAGAGTTACTACGAGGACTTTATATAAGGCGGTCTTCCTAGGCTATACTACTAATAAATCTCATATACCTTATATAAGCGAACCTAATATTTATTACTCACCTTATCTAAGCAAACCCAATATTTATTACTTACCTCATATAAGTAAACCTAATATATATTATATGCCTTATATATATAAAACCGATAACAGTTAAAGATCTTTAGCGTAGTCTAATCAACCCGTTAATCTTTTAGTAAGTAGCTATATAAAGCCTACTTAGGATATCATAACAAGGCTACTATTCCTAGCCCCAGAAGTAATAACTTCAGGAATAAATCCAAAGTAGTAAAATACTTACTAGAAGTTATTACTAAAGTTACCCTTATTATATATTAAACTATAAAATAACCCTATAGGGGCTGAGTTTATCTAGGCTAAAGAGAGTTATCTCTAGAGCTACTAAATATCCTAATCTTAGTTAATAGTATTGCAAAAGACTATAAAAGGTTATAGAGTCCTTAGATACTACTAGGTATATACCTATAAGCTAAATAAGTATAGTAAGCTTCTAAAAATTAAGGCGAGACTTATAGTAAGAGGCGATTAATAGCCTCATAACCTTTGCGATACCTATACTGCCACATTAGCTAGGATATCATTTAGAACCCTCATCGCTATTACTAACCAATTTAACATAGATCTGATCCAGTATAACGCTATTAATACCTTTATATATACTAATCTTAATGAAGAGGTCTATATAGAGATACCACTAGGGTATCGAGAGCCTAGAAGAGTGCTCAAGCTGCTAAAGGCCCTCTATAGGCTGCGCAGATCTCCTCTTTCATAGTAGCAACACCTCAAAAAGGGTCTAAATACCTCAATCTTAAGTAGATACCTAGCAAAAACTACTATTAGCGCTATAGCAAGGTCTTATTCTTCTTTTACATCAATAACTATATCATAGCATATCCCCCCGAAGATCGCAGTTATACTACCTCACTAATCAGACAACTATAGAAACAATACTATCTCGAGGGTAGTTAAGACCTATATTAGTTCCTGGGGATCGAAGTCCTTTGAGATTATCTAAATAAGAATCTATAGCTCTTATAGTTAGTATTTATTAACAAGTTAACGAAACTGCTAAATAACCACGTTAATGCCAACTCATAATATAATACCCCGATAGCTACAGAAGAGTTATTACTATATGAAGGGCAAGCAACGCCTCAAGAGATTTAGCTATATTAACAAAAGGTTGAATTACTGCTATATGCTGCCGTGATAACTAGGCCTAATATCGCTTTTGCTGTTAGTCGCCTTATGAGATTCAACTAAAACCCTAGCCTAAAACACTACTAAGCTGCTAATTAAGCTATATAATACCTACTGAAGTTAAAAGAGCTATGCCTTAAGTATAGGGTTAAGAATATTGATGGGCTGGAGGTGGCTTTAGACGCTAGTTTTATAGATAACTCAATAGATCAAAAGAGCTCTTAAGCCTTCGCAATAAAGCTATTCGGAGGGATAATAGCCTAGAGGGCTAACAAACAATAGATAGTTATAACTTCTACTATAGAAGCAGAGCTTTTAGCCCTATTGCAGGCTACAAAAGAAGAACTATTTAAAAGTCAGCTAATAACTACCTTATAGGTAAGCCTCCCTCCTAGAGGAGAGCGTTCCTATATAGTTAATTAGCCCCATAATTAGACTTATAATAGCCTCAAGGTAGTTATCTAATATAATAATACCTAAATAATCAGACTAATAACCTAAGAAATTATTTAACTATAAACTAAGTTACGCTATATTAATATCTATAACTATTAGCTATATTAAGAGATTTAGGATAACTATATAGAGGTTATTTATACCTAATTAGCTGAAATAATAGTAGATAGAATAATAAACGCCCTACTAGCTGCTGCCTTCGCTACCTTTATTAGCTAACTTAACCTCGCAAATAAGAGCGACCTTCTTATAGATAATAAGCGTACTGAATTAGAGGCTAAATAGGCTAAAATAGCTCTATAAATAGCATTACTCTTTCCTACCTACTGGGAGGTTTTAATGAGCATAATGGGAGCGATTTAAAGCAATAGATATACCCTCAAATAGGCTATATGTAAGAGGGCCTATAAGTGGGGATTTGAGATTTATAAAAGTGGCTATTTTAGCTATTTTAGCTAGTTTGTCTAGTTTGAACCCTTTAGGCACTAACCTGAGGGGGCGTATTAAACTGGGCGTATGCTGTCACTATATAAATAGTGCGCAGTCACTGTCACATACTATAATGTATAGTTACTGCCACGTAGCATACTGCCACTATGACGTAGTGTCTGCTATCTATAAATAAGACTAGTAGCATAGAACATAAGAATATAAGACTTTTACTCCTTATATACTAAGACCTATTTTTTATTATTTTACTATATATCATTCCTATTCACTACTATTTATTAAATATCTTATTACCCCCTTAGTACTACTATAGGCATACTGAGAAGATGCTAATGTCTAGTAGTATAACTACTGGATTTTCTTTTTTTAGATCCTTAACCTCATTAAGTCCCTCCACCCCACGCTCGCTTTATAGCGGGAGCCTAGAAGAGCCGTATGAGATATCTGCGTTAGGATAAGGGCTCAGGTTTAGGCTTAAGCTCTGAGGACTCTATTATAATAGACTAGTAGAAGTCTACTACTAGGTTATCTTTCCTCTTGCCCCATTTTATAGAGGCGTAATAAAATAACGCCCGCTATGTTGCGGTTTTTATAAATTATTATAAATATAACCTAGTGGTTTATAGCTTTAGCTAGGCTTTCCTATATAATATAGTAGTATTAAGCAGTTTTTATTAGGATATAGGCTAAACGCTTTATATCCTACAGGCTTCCCGCAATACTAGCTAGCTTAATAAGCCACTTAATATTAATGGTTAGAATATTAATACCTACTTACTAAGGGAGACTATTAGTAGCGTAATAAGGGTCCTTCTTTATTATTATAAATCTAGTACCCTCTATAGCTCTTTTAGCAACCTTAGCCCTAAGGAGATCTAAGTTTATAATAGCGGACGGCTCACCTTTATAGCTGCTCTGCTGCTAAGTACTCCCTCTCTACTAAAGCAGCCTCCCTAAGAACCTAAAGCGCTAATAAAGGTAGAGACTTAAGCACCTCTCGGGGCATTGTTAAAACCCCTAACTATAAGTTAGGTTACTGCTCTATTAACATATTCTACTAACTCCTTATATTCCCTACTAGATAGTACTTATACTGGTCCTACTAGGAAAATTGCTATTATATTAGCCCCTCTAGATATTACTCACCCTAGTCTTACTGAGATAGTTGCTATTATACTAGCCCCTCTAGATAGTACCTACCCTAGCCCCACTAGGAATAATATTATTCTAATAGTCCCCCTAGGCCTAGGAGCAACGAGATGAAGTACTACTCCGCTAGACTACTTATAGCAGGGTCCCCCTAGCTATAGCTTACTAGTACCTGGAGTTCCTTAGTAACCCCCCTATAGCCTACTACCTTAGTATACCTATAGAGGGAATAAAGCCTTCTAGAACCTATATAGTCTCTTCTTAGATATTCTTAGTCTAGTAGTTATATAGGGTTTTATTATCTAGGCGTAGCTAGCCCTAGCGCTCTTCCCGCCCTAGATATTATAGGACTATAGAGTGTTCTAGCCTAATGCCCCAACTTTAAGGTATAGCAAGGAGCTAGTTTTCCACAACTATAGAGTTATATACTACTATAAAGTAGATATCTAGCTCTCCTACCTCTTAGCTCTAGCTAAGTACTTCTACTACTATATAGCTATTACTACCTAATAGGAGACTCTCCTCTAAGGTTCTACCCTCTCCTAGTAGGTTTATATCCTCATGGATATAGAGCAGTAGTACTACTAGTTAAATAGGTTGCTTGCGTTATATAATACTATCTAATAGAAGTGTGCTCCTACTATAGTAGAAGCCTGGACTTAGCTCTAGGAGAATTAATTTACTCTTAACTAGATTAATAGTAAAGATAATATCTACTAATATATATATAAAGTCTTTAAGTATACTAGGGTATAGGGATCTAACACTCCCTACTAGCTACTTATAGGTTTTTATTAATCTCTTAATTTAGAACTCTAATAATTTCTCTATAAGCTTAGGATAATAGATATAATAAATATATATCTCTTGCTTATAGATAAGAAACGCCGCACTATCTAGTAAGCTTACGCCCCTTTCTTATCTAGTCTAGGAGCCTACTACGCTCTTTACTTAGCTATACTAGATAACTCTGCTTATTAGAGTTGTTTATACTCCTATTGGAATTCCCCGCAATAGGACTATTGGTATCACTAGTCTGGATATTATAGAGGATTCTAGCTAAACTGCGCTCATAATTGAAACACTCCGCGTCAGGCTAATAAGCTAGTAGGCAACTAAGCCCCCTAGGATAGCTACTATAACGCTTAAAGGCCTTAAGAATATTCTTTATAGTTTAATTACTTATAATAGATAGCTTAATACTGTCGCAGTAATTAAGCTTACTAGGTCTTTAAAGATACTAACTCCAAGACTATTATTAACTACTTTATTAATAATAGATATAAGCTTATTAATATCTATAAATAACTTAACCTATCTAACTTATATTAGCTATAAGTAGGATAGATAAGTAATTATAGCTCTAACCTAGTAATGCTTCCCCCCCCTAAGGAGGAGACTAATTACTAGCTTATATAGGATAATCTTATTTATAACTCTAGTGATATATTAGCTTTAGACGCTAAGCGCCCCCTCTTTATAAGCCTCGCTACTAATACTACTATACCTACTACTAACTATACTACTAATTTTACCTTAGAGGCTAGCTAAGTTATTAATACCTCCTCCAAACTATAGAAGAGTACTTACCTCTATAAGTAGATCTATCTCCACCTCTATATATCTACCTAGGTTAATAGGCTTATAGAGAAAGTTTATATCAATACTAGTGCTTTTATTACCCTTATTAACTAATAGTAGATAGATTACTTTATTAATAAGGCCTACTTATACCTAGTAGACCCCCGCTATATAGTAGCTATAAACTTATCTTTTGAGGTTATAAAAGAAGCTACTTTTAACTTCTACCTTCTGGGCACGCTTAGTAGTATGCCTATCTAGGCTTATATTATTATTAGTATAGGAGTTATAGACTTACTTAGCGCAAATCTGCTCTTAGGTACGCTCTTTTATAAAAACTACAGGTTACTTATTAACTTTAATAAAGAAATTATAAAATTCCACTCCATATATAATATAACTACTAATATAACCTATAAGAGCGTTCTCCCTATTATTAGGGTAGTTAACCTCATATAAGCTACTATAATCTCTCCCTATAATTCGATCTTTACTATAGTTTGCTACGCTAACCTCCTAGCTTCCCTAGCAGCTAGTAACTAAAACTAACTGTGGTGTTTCTATTCCTATATACCTTCTATAGTTAATAGTATTATTATCCCAGATACCCTAAAGCTAGTCCTTTTATAAAACCCTTTAACTAAGCCGCTTAATATCTCTAAAGAGATGAAAGTTAGCACTTTAATTTACTTTAATAGTACTAATACTATAAATCTAATTAACTAGGCTAATATTAATACCCTTTTCCCGGGACGTCCTAACGCCCTATCTATTATAATAGAGGAAGCCTTCTATACTATAGTATCTAGTAATACCCCTGCTGTGAATCCCAGCCCTGCGGAAGTCCCCTCTTATAGTATCTCCCGGCCTAATAGTGTCCTAATAATTAAGTCGGCTACTAGTATTAAGATCTATACTAGTGATCCTACTTTTGCAGCCCGCCTGAAGGTAGTTTTTAATTACCACAATATCTTTTATAATTATAGCATCATCCCAATACCCAACGAAGAAAGCATATATATCAACTTTATTAATAGCTAGCAAAGCTAGGTCAAGGCCTCCCGCCCCTTCCCACTAGGGACTAAAGATACTGAGCTTACTTATAGTAAGCTTAATAGCCTCCACTCTAAAAGTAAGATATCCGTTGCTATTAGATTAGTCCCTATTGCGTGCCCCTTATTTATGATATAGCGTGTAGTAAATAGAGTGAGAAAAGGCCGCCTAGTAGTTAACCTTCGCCTATTAAGTAAGGTTATACTCCCTAATATATACCCTCTCGTAGACTAGGATAATATTCTTAACTACTTATAAGGTAAAGGCTAGGTTATAGCCCTTAACGCTATAGGATTTTTTCCCTAGCTTCCCATATATTCTAAGTACCACAACTAGATAGCTATGATTTCCCCTCGCAGTATTGAGGTATCTAATGTTATTTTAATAGGGTTTAAGAACTCCCCCACATACGCTTAACGCTTTATAGATAACTTATTCTATAACTACTGAGATATTATCTGAGCCTATATTAATAATATTATAATCTTTAGCGATACCGCTAAAGACCACCTCTAGTATATTAAGATTATACTTAAGCTCCTTAAGGATAGCTACCTCCACATCTCCGCAGAAAAGTTATTTACTAACTTCACCTCTATAAAGCTCCTCAGCTACATAATTAATACTACCAGAGTCTCATATACTAATAACTGCATTAAGGCTTTTCAGTAGCTTATATTTCCTAATAACCTCTATAGCCTCAAGAGATATCTCGGAATAGCAGGATAGCTATACTATAATATACTATAGTTTAATATTATTGCAGCACCCCTCACCTACTATAAAACGGTCCTTTCCACCCTCCTCTATAGTGAGGATAAGCTACCGCAAAGAGTAGCTAAATAGATATATGCTTATTACCTCGCTAGAGTTACTTTTAAACCTATAGAAGAGGAGATTAAGTCCTAGACCGCCCTATAAGAGAACCTCTATAGTCAAGTCGCCTAATATCACTATAATCCTACTAAAGAGCTCTTTATTAAGCTAGATACGTGTAAAAGAGGATTTAGAGTTATGGTCTTCTAGTTAGAAGACGAACTCCCTAATACTGAGATTAACCTCACTAAGCTTAAAACCTCTAACATTCAGCCTATTCTATTCCTCTCCAGAGTAATTACACCTACTAAATAGCGATTTAAGGCTATAGAAGCGGAAGTTACTAGCGTAGTATAGGCTATTTAGAAGCTCTATAAGCTAGTTTAATCTAACTACTAACCTATTAATATCCTTACTAACTATGCTGCTACTTACAGTATCCTCACCTATATCTCACTATATATACTTAACCTCGCGAAGGCAAACCTAAAGCTTACTAATATCGCTAATTACCTCTCGCAATTTTAACTATATATTACCTATATCCCAGGCAAACTTAATATAGTACTAGACGCTCTCTCCTAGCTCCTATTACTTTAATATTCTAGTTAAGCCTCACTATTCCCTAAGGCTAATGAACTTGCTAATATTAATAACGGCATTACTAAAAAGGTAACTAACTGCAGCCCCTCTAACTTTGTTGGGCTTGCTAAGGCCTCTGCAGCAGGAGCTGCTACTGAGACTATTGTCCACCTTAATGCGGAGTTCTCCGCTCAGATTGTGAAGGCCTATGCTAATAATAGTAGATATAGCGCTATCCTATATATTATTGCTAATAATAACGCTAAATAATAGTATATTATTACGCCTTATGCTGCTCTTGAAGAGGAACGCTACGCTATAGCTAATAGTTATTACTCTAAATGTTTCTAGGTTTGACTATAGATATAGCGTGATGGCCTCCTCTTCTATATTAACGCTGATTATACAGAGAGGCTCTATATTTCCCAAGCTATTATTCCTAATATCCTTTAGTTAGTATATAATAATAAGTACTACTTCAGTATTAATTATATGATTTATAAGTTAGCTAGGACTTAGTTCTATAATAAGGTGAAAGCCTGCTGCTTATATATCTGCTATTACCTAGGATATCAGGAGAATAGCGTTAATTATACCCTACCTCCAGGCACCTTTCAGCTTATCCCCATAGTGCCCTACCCCTACTATACTATAACAATTAACTTTATTATAGACTTACCTCCTATTCCTTCTATAGGCACATTTTGGGCCTTGCCAGGCTATAACACGCTCGACTGCCTCTCAACGCAGACATATAAGTTCTCTAAGAAAGGGCTTTTAATCCCCAATAATAAGCAATATACCGCTTAGGATTAGGGACTTATATTTATCTAGTTTTAGCTGATATGCAACTGGGGTATCCCAATATATATTATTAGCAACTAAGACCCCAAATTTATCTCAATAATTTAAAAGGCTATCTTTTCCACACTAAGAGTCAAGCTTCTCCTCTCCACTATATATCATCCTCAGACTAATAGCTAGAGCGAGTAAACCAACCAGACCATTAAGATCGCCCTATAATATTATATATAGGCAGACCTAGATACTCCCTAGGTGGATATTCTTCCCGCCCTTTAGTATAACCTCAATAACGCTTTATTAGCTACTATTAGCTAGTTCCCAAATAAGGTTATGCTAGGCTTCCGCCCCCAGGCTATCCTTAATACTATTACTAATAAATCCACGCTAATAGAGGTTATTAAGGTCCTCTAACGCACCTACTAGGAGGAAGCTACCAGCCTTGTTAATATAGCTAATAAAATCTACTAGTAGCACTATAACTATTATTAAATAGATATTAAGTTTAATATTAATAACTAGGTTTAGGTCCGCCTCAGCAAGAGTTACTACCTTTCTAGCTGCCTGAAGCATAAATAGTTAGTAACTTAAGCTAGCTTATTTTAAATTACTGCAAAGCTTAACCCCACAGCCTACTAGCTTAACCTCCTAGCTGCTTAGAAGATCTACCTAGTCCTCAATATCGCTTGACTCTATAGACTGGCTAAGAGATTGGACCCATTTCATTAAACGCTAGCTCTACTACAACCTATTATTATAGATAGTTATAATAAGTATGAGGTAGAACACCTTATTAACTAATAGATTAAGTAGCGAGGGCGTAATCCCACTATCTAGTATCTCATTAAGTAGAAAGGCTACTCCGCAGCTAAAAATATATGGGAGCTATATAAAAGTCTGCTTATTTATACTAGCAACATAGTTAAAGTCTTTAAAACAGCGTTGCCGCTCCATACCAATAAGGAGTGGGGCTAACCGCGCCGCTCCCATCCCATAATAGGATCCCTTTAAATATTACTACTGCTTTCTTTAGGACTATATATAATACCTTTGCCTAGCTTCACCTAAAGATAGCCTTCTTTTATAGAAGGGGCATTATACGGCGCTAAGCCTTAGCAGGCTGTTAAGGTGTCTCATCTAACAAAGCTATTATTCTCTGCGATATTAGACTTATAACCCGCAAGGCTAACGCATATCTCTATATTAACTATTTACTTTACTTCCACATAGTTTTTTAACTTAAGCCTAGCACCTTCCGCCCGAATTTTACTCATAAAAACCCAGCTTTTTCTTCTATACTATATATATTAAAATTTTCACCCCTTTACTACTTTACTACTTTACTACTTTATTCATTTATTTCTATACTTTATAAGCCCTTATTACTCTTTACTAACTTCCCGCTATTCTTCTTAACGCAATAATATCCGCTAAATGCCTCTCTAATATTACTACTAGCGCTGCTGCCCCTTCCCAGGATGCCGCTAGCACCTTCCCCACCGCTACTAACCCCACCGCTAATCCCACTAGCCCCAATAGATCCAAGCGCTTTAACCCCATCTCCCCCCACCCCAATAACAGAAATATAGATATAGATAGCCCCACTAATAAGAACTCCAGACTAGTTATCAGCCTCAGTATTACCCCCTCTAGGCATCCCTCCTAGCCCCATAGCTCCAAGCCTTCAGCTAAGGATAATAATCTCCTTAATAACCCTACTAAAGAGGAGGATAAGGATAAGAAAGAGGATACTAGTAATAATAATAATAATAACACGCCTGCTATCCCCAGCAACCCCGCCGCTAAGTGCCGCCCTAAGGGACCTATTACCCGCGCCGCTACTAATAATACTGCTATTACCCTCTTCACGCAGTTCCCTAATAATACCCTATAGGCTGAGGTCTTCTCCTTCCTCAGGGAGATCTTCAGCAAGAAGCGCACAATCGCTAATATCTCCTCTAACCCAGCAGTCTACCGCATCTAAGGCACCTGCAAACGCGCTCTAACCGCTATACTAAGTAGTCTTATATACAGCCACTTGCTTCCTTCCCGCATATCTATACTCACAGTATTTATCTCCCATCATCCCAGCACCTTTAATACCAAGATTACTAGCAGTCTTATCACACTTAACTACACTAGCCTAATATTACCTACTATAGTTATTAGCCTCTAGAGCATCTGTATGATTAATAATGCTGCCTATGCTACTAATAGTAAGGCCCGCAAGACTGCTAATAATATCGCCGCTACTGCTAAACATACTAATACCCAGGTTGCTACCCTCACTACTAGTATTTACGACAAGCTTATTCCCCACATTTCCGCCCTCAAGGCTAATATCAAGGCCCTTAGCACTATAGGTTAGAATAACTTTACTAAGTACCTCACTAATATTAAGAACAATATAATCACTAAGTAAGTCTTAAGTAATAAAATTACCTAGGCTACTACTAAGGTTAATGAGGAGGTAGAAGCCCTTCGCTCTAAGGTTGCTTCCCTCTACGCTCTTATTAGTAGGGTCCCCAAGATTAATTCCCCAACCCCTATCCGCGCTACCCCCAAGACCACCACGTTGAATAAGAAGCGCAAGGCCGACAACATTAGCGACATTTTCAATTAAATCGCCCGCACTACAGCCTTATTTCGCAGAGGATAGAACATAGTTGCTATCGGGATAATAGCTTTTTCTATTTAGGGGCAGATATTACTATATAAATAGTGCGCAGTTACTATCACATATCATAACATATAGTTACTACCACATAGCATACTACTACTATCACATAGCATCTGCTATCTATAAATAAGACTAGTAGCATAGGATATAATAATATAAGACTTTTACTCCTTTTATACTAAGACCTATCTTTTATTATTTCACTATATATCATTCCTATTCACTATTGTTTATTAAATGTCTTGTTACCTCCTCAGTACTGCCACAGGCATACTAAGAAGACGCTGACAATCTGCATGAATAAACGCAAGAGTAATGTCGTATAATTCTATTACTTAGTCTAAGTCAATAGCTATATTTAATAATAGTCTATAACTATTAGTCTCACAAAGACTGGATCCAGAAGGTAGGGGGATACGCGTAATATTCAAAGTGTGGTGATGATGTCTATAAAAGAAGGTATCTAGAAGGGTGGCCAGCGAAAGGAGGAACAATATAGTAGACTGACGAGGTAGGTTACGTGATGGAGGTTATATGACTACTATATCAGGTGACTGAGGTTACATAACTACTATGGTTGAATCCTGTTCCTGCCTGCTGGGCCACGGGCCTGACACTTAGGTTGGGTCCGGCTGGGCAAATATCCCAATAATAACTTTTAGGTCTATAGGTAGTACTAAAGATTCTAAGGTAGTCTATACCTATATATTAATTAGAACCTTATATAACCTAGCGGGCTTTATATTTTATAGGTATATCTTTAGTATTAACCTTGATTTTATATAACTATCTACCTTCTAACTTGTGGATAGGATTCTTAATAGTATGTTTATTAATTATAGTCTAAGTATCTTAATTATATAAGTTAGATATCTCTTCTTTCATAGCCTGATTTCTTTCCGTTTGAGTTTCTAAATTTATAGCTTATTTATAAGTAGAAGGTTCTAATAAACTAGTTATATCTAGTATATATAAGAACTTTTCCTTATTATTATTATAAGCAGATAAAATCTCTTTTATTTATGGGAAACTGTTTATAGTATAGAGTGCACTCTTTTCTTTAACCTCTATATAGTCTTTTAAATTCTTAGGTAATTTATAGGGGATTTATATAGAAATATCAGACTTATATTTATTATTATTACTAGTAGTATTACTAGTATTATTACTAGTGTTATTATTACTAGTAGTATTACTAGTATTATTACTAGTGTTATTATTACCAGTTATATTATTATCCTCTAGATTTAGACTAAGATTAATATCCCGGTTATAAAAACCGCTAAGTTTATATAGATTATTTATTATAATATCCTTATTAATACTATTTAGTATAGAGAATAAAAAGATATTTGTATAGATTATTATATCTCTAACCTATATAGGTTTCTTTTTAGTTATGTTATAAAGTTTATAACTATTAGACTTATAGTTAACTAGTATAGCTTTATAAGCTTTATCTTCTAGTTTCTTTAAACTAGGATCTTTATTTTTATATTAATAAATACTACTCTAAGTTTTAATCTTACGTATATTAGGTTTTATATTATTTCCTAACTTATAGGGAGTTTTATTATTAACAATTCTATAAAAAGTTCTATTATATATATATATAGCAGCAAGAAAGGCTTCTCCCCATAGATAGTAGAACGACGCAAAGGATGCATGTGAGCAGGCAGCTAAGAACAGCTACCAAAACCAACACAAAAGAACCCCTAAACAGAGTTATACGCCCTTAGTACTACGCCAGCAAGAGCGACTCACTACTAGATGGTCCTCAGAGTGAGGGAAACTCATATAGAGCTAAGGGACTCCTAATTAGGAGTCCCCTAGGTAGTGAGATCTCCCTGGGATATTGCGGAATTAGGTGATATGCCTTATTGAAGTGATATAACACCATAGGAATAAGCTTTAGGTAGCTAGCTATTTAATTAAAAAGGAATAAGAGAAGATAGTAAGATAAGAATAGAGAAGTTATCAATAGGTATAATTCTAGTATATATATATAAGTATTAAAAGGTAGATATCTCTAAAACAAAGATAAAAGAAGAATAAAAAGTTTATAATAGTCCCTCCCTACCTATTCTAATTAGACTCTAATTTATAGGAGATTCTTCTAATTAGAGTGCTAACTAAGGAAAGAAGAAACCTAAAAGAAAATAAGATATATTTGCTGCTCGGCTCTAATAGTTAAGTAGGTTAGCTAACTTTAGTATTAACTATATCTTATTAACTATAGTATATATAATACGTTCTATAAAATTATTAGGTTTATATATATAAGCGGGAGTATTATTATATATGATACTGCTTTCAATATATTCTATATTTATAGATTTATTATTAAACTTAGTACCTTTATTAGTATTAAACTCTTTTATTCTATATATAATAGTTTAAATTTAGTTTTAAATTTAATATTTATAATAAATAGACTTTAAGTTCGCTTTTAGTCTTGTGGAACTTTTTAAACGCATCTTAAGTCTTCTTATTAATAAATATAATAAAATATCTATAGGTATTTTATAGGCTTTTAGTATTATAGGTCCATATATATTAGCAGCAACTTTATATAGATAAGGAAACTCCCTTTTATTACTTAATATTTTATTTACTCTATTAGTGAATTTGCCTAATATACAGGCTTTATAGGTAATTCTATCTCTAGAAGATATAGTATTCTTTATAATATCATTCTGATATAGCTATAATAAAGCTCAAATATTTATATAGCTAAGTCTTTTATACTATAAATAAGTATTACTTATATCTTTTAATTCACTTATATTTATTTTTATATTATCCTTTAAAGTAATACTTTCTTTTATTATAGTATTAGTTAATAGTAAAGAAGAAGTTCTTATTACTTTAGTTTTAAAGTAATATAGATTATATTTCTTCCCCCCTTTAACTAATACTTTAGTTTAAGATATATCATAAAGTAAAGGTATATATTAAAATATTCGTCCATACTAGACCTAACCTAAGTGTTAGGCCTGTAGCCTAGCGGGTAGGAATATTAACTATAGTAGTTATATAACCTTAGTTACCTAAGTTAGGTAGGTATGTTATATTAGTTATATAACCCACTTTATTGATCAACTATATTATTCCTCCTTCGCGAGCCACTATTCTAGATACCTTCTTTCCTAATATATCATTAATATGACCACTACTTTTAAGTTCTATTTTATCCCATACCTTCTAATACTAGTCTTTATAAGACTAATACTAATTAGTAATTAACTTCACTATTATAATACTTAAAACTATATAACTACAAATCAGCAAAGTTAAATAGACTACTAAGGAGATAATATCTAAAACCTAATAATCCCAAGTCTCCCTAGAGACGTATTATTATAGCCTCTTATTTTAGATACTATACTAATAGATAATAGTTCAAAACTTAATAATCCGAAGCTTTACGTATTATTATAGCTTCTTATCTTAAAGTATTATTTAAAGTTATTATTAGTATTGTAAGTAAAGTTTCTAAACCCCACTATTTAATAATAGCTATAACCTATCCCGCAGCACTATTAGTTTTTAGTACCTTCTTTTTTAGTAGAGATTACTTTAAGACTTAATAATCCTAAGTCTTTAACTTATTATTATAGCCTCTTATCTTAAAGCGCTCTCTAAAGTTCTTCTTAATATTGTAGGCGAAGTCTTAGTTCCCCCACCGTTATATAAGTTCCGCAGTCCCCTCCCGCAATAACCTCATTATACTAGGCAAAGTTATTACTTTAAACCTCTTTTACTTCTTTAAGTAGTAACCTTCTTTTACCCTCTTTTAGCACCCTCTAAACTACTCATAAATAACTCCTCTACTAAAAACGCTAAAATAATAAAACCTTTTTAATTAACCGCATTAATTTAGTATATTTTAACCTCTTTTAGTATATTTTAACCTCTTTAGCGCTACCTACTACTTTACTAACCTTCTAACCTCTACTACCTATCTTAAAATCTCCCTTCTTTACTCTTCTTTTACTATTAAATATTACCTACTTTAAGCCCTCTAGATATAATAATAGCAGTAAGCCCTAACCGCCTATAAAAAGAGATTTTTAATATTACTAACCGCCCGCTATTTCAGCTATTTTGTCCGCTATTTCAGCTATTTTGTCCGCTATTTTAGTGGCTATATAATAATTATAGTAACTATGTTAATATTGCACTAACTATGCTATGTTGCTGCTATAAACGCGCCTTCTAAAACTGTAGTGAGCCCTAACCGCTCGCATAAAATAAGATATTTCGGCCTCATATTAGATTTATTTGATTTATTTATTTTACTATACTTATAAGGCCCTATGTAAGCCCTCTTTTAAGCTATTTAGCTATAATTGAACCCCCCCTTCGTCTGCCCTAGTGGGTTTGTTTGTTTCAATACGCGCAAAAGACTCTTTTTGAGCTCTCTTTTGAGCTGTCTTTTAGCTATCCTTTTTGGCCCATTTAATAACAACAATAATAGCCCTCCCCCCCCTCCTCAAATATCCTCTCTACTACCTACTCCTCTTTAAACTTCTTTCTATCTATAACTAACTAACTTTAGTAGCAACACTCTTCTTTCTTTAGCCTCTTTTTGCTATTTTTTATTACTTTCTTACCCCCCCCCCCTCCTGCCCTTTTCAAAGACTAATAATAAGTCTATTAGTAGTAATTCGCCTAATAGATAGACTACGCCCCAACGCTATAGCCTAGAGCAGTTAACCTATATTTAAGGTATTATTAGCCTACTAGCCTACTAGTCTTCTATTAAATCCTTTATACTCTGATTACAAAGAGCTGGACCCGAGTATATGCGACAAGAGGTAGCGTAATATTGTTTATTTGAAGCTAAAGAGGGAAAAGAAATATTTTCCGCTTTAGCAACATTATACTAGGTTTGTAGGTGGCTACTAGGTAGGCCCTAAGGGCAGTAAATCTAGGCAGAAGCCCAGATAGTTCTAACTGGGCGTAGCCCATAATATTATCCCCTCTCCTAGCTGGGGGCCCTCTAGGCATAAGCTGGGTTACTATTATTAGCTATAATTAGTCTATACCTCTCTTTATACTTACCTACTGCTTTAGTCTTTATAACAGCCTACACTAGCTCCTAGGTGGGCTCCGCATACCCTTCCCACTTAACTAATGCCTCGCGCTACTACCCCCTTCCTATAACTCTCTATTATACCGCATAGACCTCCTCCACGCGCTATTTAAATTTACTATTATTAGTAATAATTAGTAGTAGCTATAAATCTACCTATAGCTAGGCAGGTAGAGAGTCCTCTAGTGCCCTCTAGAGAAGGTTAATATAGAACCTTAGGTAAATATTCCCGAGGATATCTAGTTTTATAATATGTGAGCTTAATATACCTATAACTATATACTTATAATATAACTATAAGACTTTCTTACTAAGCCTAGGGCTCTTATAGTTTACTATTGATAACTAGACCTTATTACCTACTTAATACCTCTCTATAGGGGACCTACACTTATTTATATTTTCCTTACTCTAGTAATTTATTACTAAGCTACGACTATACTAGCGTAAATAAAATTTACTATATTTTACTTACTAGGAGAGTAGCTATTATTTGCTCTATAATAGGAGTATTAAGCTCCTCTTCTATAACTAATATATAATTAGTATAGTATCTATGCTCTAAAAAGAATAGGAAGAGTCTAGTTATACTACTAACTCTATACCTAAGCGCTAGTTAGGTAGTAGAGAGTAGTTTTCTCTAGTTATCCTAGGCCTATATTATATATACCTATAAGATAGCCTAGATCTCCTGGTTCTATTTATCTATCCCAGTATTAGTCTATAGGTAGTATACTATACTTAGTAGCTAGGTAATTCCTATAAGGCGGCAGAACTTAGCCTAGAAGCAGCCTACCTAGTTAGTCCCCTAGTTACTAATAATACGATATAGGAACCTATAGAAGCAGAAGTAGTAGGTTAGGAACCGTTTAGTATAAGCTTCTACCTCTATAGTTTCTATTTCTTTAAGTACTATAGACTTATTAAGATAGTCTACTATTACCTAAAGGTAATACCTACTATTATGTTTTATAAATAGTAGATCTATAATAAAGTCTATAGAGAGGTTAAAGTATAGCTAGTTAGGTACTAGTAGGAGCTTAAAAACTTTCTTCTTTACTTACCTCTAGATATATATTCCTCTATGTATATTATAGTTCTATATAAACCTTTATATAATTTATAATTAACCTAGCTAGTAGAACTACTAGCTTACTATCTTAAGTATATTATTATAACCTAGATAGGTAGTTATACTTAAGTTATAGCTCTACTAAATAATCTTAGTATAGAATACTCCTAAGGGGTTATTATTATTCTCTCCACTAGGCACCTATAGCCTCTCCTAGAAGGTTAGCCTCCTAAGGTTATTAATACTGTATTTACTAAGCTAGAACTTCGCCTTAATATCTAGTGGGAAGCTGTATAGCTATTAGATAACTATATTATAGGCTACTCTATAGGTAGTATTACTTTTTATTATCTCTCGCTATAGTGCCTATAGCTCTAGGTCCCTAGTAAAGACTATAGCATCTAGAATATCTAGGTAGCCTGCTTATACCTAGTTCCTCCTCACTAGGAAGCTAGTAATAAGATCCCTATAGGAGTAAGTATAATTAAGTATTAGCTATAGGACTCTTCTCTCACCCCTAGGGAGTATTTTACTCCTACTAAAAGAGAGTGTTAGAAGCTGCTACATCCCTACTAAAGTAATGTTTAATATCGAAGTTATACTAAAATAACTCCTCTACCTATTTAATCTAATATTCTATAAGGTATTACTTCTTTATAAAGTATTTAAGCCTCTAGTAGTCTATTAATACCTTAAAGGTAGAGATATTATATAGCTCTACTCTCTATATATAGAGATAAGGTAATATTACTAGTAGCTCCTTATTATAAATAAGTAGTTATACTCTATTAGTAATAGCTTCTTTAAGTAAAATACTACTAGGCGCTAGGTGCCCTCTAGATTAGCTTAAGAGAGTACTCCTCTAAGGGCAAACCTAAAGCAATTAGTCTTAACTACTAACTTATCCTCTAGCGTAAACTAGCAGAGAACTAATTAGGTATAGAATAGCTTCTTTAGCTTCTTAAATGCTCCATTCTAGTTTCTCTCCTAGTAGAATACTATATCCTTCTTAGTAAGTTATATTAGTAGCTTAATAATCTCCTTATAACTAGATATAAATATATTATAGTAGTTAGTAAACCCTAGAAAGCTCTAGACCGCTCTAGGTGAGGTAGAGGGTAGCTACGTAATAATTACCTCAAGCTTCTTAAGTTATAAGAGAGGCACTTCCCTACTATTATAATAAACCCCATATACTTAACCATTTTAACTAAGAACTTATACTTTGTGAGATTGAGGTTAAATCTTGCTACTACTAGCCTCTAGAGGACCTCCTAAACCTTCTTTTTGTAGTTCTCCTTTATTTTATTTAAATACATTAGCATATTATTTATATAAGTAGCAGTAAAATCATTAAGAAGTCCTATAGTATACTATTAATATATTATTAAAAGCTTATAGGGGCGCTAGTTAAGCTAAAATAGCATACTACCTACTTAAATAAGCTATACTAAGTATAGAAAGCTATTCTCTCCTAATACCCCTCTATAATTCTCAGCTTATAGAAAGTAGCTATTATATCTAAGTTTATATACTATTTAGCTGTATTAATTTACTATAATATCTTAGAGATTAATAATAGGGGGTACTAGTTCTTTTTAGTAATAGTATCTAATACCCTATAGTTAATATAGAAGCAAATACCCCTACCTAGCTTCCTTATAAATAGCACTAGAGCCCTAGCTAATAAGCTACTAGCTTAAATAAACCCTTTATTTAAGAGGTTCTATAGGGTATTTTTAAGTAGCAATAGCTCCTCCCGCAATATACTATAAAGGGGTCCGTAGGAGAGTAGCAGTTTTCTCCTACTTAGAGTAGGTTTAAAGTTAATTTAGTAGCCTGCTCTAGGCTAGCTAGGAGAAAGTAAGTAAGCCTTATTAGAGTTAAATAACCTGGGAAACTTCTCCAGGATCTAGGCTAACACCCTATATTATTAATCCTCCTTTAGGTTTAGGTCTAGAGCCTTCTTAATATTTACTAGGCTAACTACTTAAATCTATACCTCTATAGCGCCTCCCTAGTGCTTACCCCGCCTCCTCACTAGGCGTTAAAAATTATAGAGAATAGCAATATATCTAGGAGTCTTATAGCTCTTATTTTCTTTATAAGGGGTAATTCTTCCTACTCCTTTAGATATAGCCTAATATAGCCCCAGCTATAGTATACCTAGTAGGCTACTATATTATATTTAACTCTATTATACTCTATCCATAGCTACTCTAATAGAATCTCTAGGTTAAGGCCCTCCACTATATATATAAATACGCGCTAGATATAGCTACTAGTCTCTAAATTAAAAGCTACTATACCTAGAGTATCACCTAGTAATAAGCTACTAAGGATATACTCCCTTATAAGTCGCTACTTCTTCTTAATATATAGAAGGTAGAGTTATTAAGCTAGGGACTAGCTAACTATTATATAAATATTACTACTAATATTAACTAAAGTATAAACTAGATATCCTTCATTAACTCTAACCTATATAATAGTAGGTCTACTATCTACTAGCTATTCTATTTTATATTATTTCTAACTCAATATCTCCTCCTTAGTACGCTCTAGGGCCCGATTTTACTCTAAAGTTAGTTTTTTCCTAACTTATTATTATCCTCAGAAGAGCATATTTCTACCTAGTAGTCCTCCTCCTCCTCTTAGCTAGTAGAGTTAGCCTTTAGGGTCCTAGCTTTAGTAACTTTTAGTAGCTAGTTATTCTTTATAGAGTAGTACTATATAATATAGCTCTTAACTCTATAAGTATAATAGATATAGATATCCTTAGAGCGGGCGTCCTTGTCCTTTTGCTGCTAGGGACGCATTAGGTAGGTATTAGAGAATAATTCTAAGTCCTATTAGGAGCGGCGTTTCTCTTTTACCCTTAAGACGCACACCGCCCTAGTTATATAGGTATCTCTATTAGTAACCTTAGCTACTAGCTTCTAATAGGCCGCTTAAAAATAGCGAAGGGCCTTCTAGTATTTAACCTTCCAAGTAATTTTCTAAATCTTTAAGAGCTACCTAATATAATTAGTTAGTACGTTGATTGTAATTAACTAGTCCTTTAGCTTAGGGGTGAGAGCAGCCTCTATGAGGAATATCTAAACCTAACTAGGCTAGCTATTACCCCCCACATCTACTACAGTCTACTTAAATCTCAGCAAAAAGGTTAAGAGAGAATCTAACTCTCTCTACTAGAGGGTCTATAGTTAGGCTACTACTTGAGGCTATAGGTTATAGCCCTTCTAGGTCTAATTAAAATAGGCTATAAATTCCTCAGGGTTATATTTTCCTCCCTCACTAGCTACTATATAGAAAGCAGGGACTACTAGTTAGAGGTTAGTATCTAGGCATAAGTTAATAATATATTATACCTCTATATCTATAAAGTAGAAAGCCTAATTATTTATAATAATATATCTTATTTATTATACCTATAAGGCATATTCTCTCTACTAACCTAGAAACTTTAGGAGTAAAAATAATAGCTTCTAGGTTACTATACTAGGTATTACTAGTAATCTACTAGTAGTAATTATCTAAATAGATATAGCTAATTACTAGCTGCTCCTCTATAGCTTCTATACTAATTACTAGAGGTAGTTTGATTCTTTTACTAAGTTAGTATAATATAGCTCACCTTAGCCATTAGCTATTAGGTTATTAACTATCTTAGCAACTAGTGGGAACAGCAAGAGCCCAATAGGGACTGCAAAGATAGCAAACAACACAACACTACCCACAAAAGGATAGGAATAATAAAAATAGACTCAAAAGATGCGTATAATAATTCGCAGATCTAATCAGAAAGAATGGGAAGAATTAGGCTTCAAACGAAAGAGATATCGCAGGAAATCATATATAGAATTATTAAGGTATATACCTCTTGAGGCTAAAAAGACTATAAATAGAAACGTGAAGTTTATCCTCCCCTCTCTATATCGCAGTCTTCTGCTTTTAAATTCCATTAGCAGTAGGCTTATAACTCTACTAACTAAGCAGCTAAGCTGTTCTGTCCCATCCCAATCGTCTCCTTGAGACTTACTAAAGGACCCCTATAGAGAGTCTTAACAACTAATTAAAAACAAAGGAAACAAAAGAAATACTACTACATAGAGTCCCATTAGCAGACTTATTTCACTATCTCTATTATAGTGGGCGGTCTTGCTATAAAACGGGGCTATTATTAGCTTTTACCTTCTGCCTCAGTTCATACCTTAATAACTATCTCTCCTTCTCTAGCTC
Source organism: Colletotrichum euphorbiae (assembly GCA_037178605.1). NCBI lineage: Eukaryota > Fungi > Ascomycota > Sordariomycetes > Glomerellales > Glomerellaceae > Colletotrichum > Colletotrichum euphorbiae. The sequence goes on along the minus strand of JAXCEF010000073.1, from coordinate 80,956 downwards.
CTCCTTATGTGCCTAATTTTATTTTAAGCCCTAATATAACTAAAACAATCCTCCCTATTAAGGCGGGTGCGAAAAGTTATAATAATATGCCCCCTCAGGCGTGTTCTACTCAATCCAATTCTATCGATTTACTCGTTATTATATATAGTTCTCATAATTATAATTATACTTATCTAAAGCTTTAGGTTAATTAGGATAGCTTAGTAGGTTTACTAATAAGTCTCTAGAAGGTCTTGTAGGTATTAGGATAGGGTTAGGGCTCTATAAATATTAATCTTCAATTTAGTATCTAAGATAGTTAAGCTTACTATTAGATATTTCAGATAATAGTAAATTTAGCGACTGTAGTAGTATAGATATAGGCACTAGTATAAGCGTAGATAGAGATGAAATGTAATAACTAGAAGGAGGGTCCTAAGTTAGAGAGAAGATAATATTATTATTGCTACTAATAGGAAGCTAACTATCTATAGGAGTAGATATAATATAAAGTTAGGGAAAGAATAGTGATTTTTTAAAGTCTTCCGAAGAGATATTAATATCTCTTAGTGCTAACCCACTTTCAATAGGTATATCGCAAAATTCCAAAGTAATAGCAGAGATATACTACTTAACTAATAGGATATTATACTCTAGGAAAGTAATAGGATTCCCCTAGACTATTTAACTATACTAAGGCAATAGGAAGCCTTCTCAGATAAACGCCCAAGCCCACTTAATATATTAAAGCCTATATATAAAGCTATCTTATTATTATATAGAGTTCATAATATATTAGCTTATTAATAGGATTTATAGAAACTAATTAGGGGTTCCTAATACTTTATACTACTATTTAAAGTTATTTATAGTATTTATAAACCTCTAGTTACCTTATAAGTCCCATGCTGAATCCTAGTAGTAGCTGCAGCCCTATACTTAGTTTACTATAATTAATACCTAATGCGTATTGCTATAATTCAGGAACAAAATAACTACAGTCGTATTATAGATTTCGTTTTTTAGGTCTAGGTCCATAGCTTTTACTAAAGTCTTATTGGGGTTTTCGCCTAGTACCTAAGGTATACTATAAGGAGAAATATAATACTTATAAGGAAAGCCTCTAATTACTATTTGTAGCAACCCTATATAAGAATTTGGCTATAGGCCTTAACTAGGAAAGGTTAGAATGTTAGAATGTAGGTATCTATTACTGTATTAGACTATTGCTTAAGGTCTATGCTCTCGTATATAATAGGATTTTCCCGTTTATGTGTTTGCTAGCTGCTACTTCGCCGGCGTTTTGCTAATAATGCGGCCGTGCGAGGTGCATCTAACTATTATTCCTTATAATTATCCCCCTCTCCAAAGCCTTAGTCTCTAAGGCGTTAAAGAAAAGAAAGTGGGGTATTATAGTATCTAGCGCTACAGTTTAGTTTACTAACTACAGGGTAACCTAATAGTAGCAGATAGTAGTATTTAGCCTCACTAGCTACTATTTATTCTTTCTGCTATTATTTTGCCAGACTTGGATAACTCTAGCGAATGATATATTCTTAGTTATCATATTGCAGCCATGTTTTGAATTTCCTTTATATTATAATTTATAATTAGTTGCTAATTATTATGCAATTATTTGCTAGTATATATCTAGTAATTATTAATCTTTATTGCCCCGCGACCCTAAGTATAAAAGTGTCTCTTCTTTTTGAGGTCTCTAACCTAGTGAAGTTTTATTCTATTTATCAATTTTTAACTAGCTACCTCTCTTCCCTTAGCGCCTTCTCTATAACTTATTGCTATATCATAGAGTCTACTACTGTTTCCTTTCTATTTTTACTTACTTCCTCCTTTTTACTCCCTAACCTTCTGCTACTTAATTGCTATAATATCTTATATTGCTTATATGGGCGTAGTGCTTGCGAAGTACCTATATGAGCCTGAGAATCTCTTAAGTAATCTCACTAGTAATACTAATAGTAGCTGCCCTTACTTCAGATGCCTAACTAAGATATATCTCAATATTATTAACTTTTGCTATATATATAGCGAGCATATGCAGAAGTATATCTACTATAACTATAATAAGAAGAAGTATTGCGCTATAAGTTACTAATTAGTTACTATCTATTTATTATATCCTAATTACTTAATAGGTCCCTTAGGAGCTTTGGGGTGCTGCCTAGATAACCTAGGGTATATTCCACTAGTTCTAGATCTAGGAGAGTGAGGGTGTATTAACCCCTCTCTACTATTTTAATATCCTCTAGGCGCTCACTAATTATTTAGCAGCATAAAAAAAGATTAATAAGCTTATTTATGATTTTACTACTAGTAGCAGCTTACAGAATATAGAGCAGTTATAGCTCTAGGAGCTTGCCTCCATCTATAAGTATCTTGCTCTTAACATCCTAGTTTATATATACTACTATTCGCCCTCCTCACGCTAATTATTCCCCACTAATAAGCTACTTAAGTTAGAACCCTCTATAATAGCGCCAATATTCTCTAGTAACTAAATACTACTTAGCTGCCCTATATTTATAATAATACCCCTACTATATATCTTGCTAATAAGATTGACTAACTAGTTGCTAACCTATTAATAGTTCTAGTCCTAATGCTCGCTTATGAGCGCAATATCAACTCTTTCCCTACTTTTAGTAATAAGCTTTAGGGTCGCCTCGCTATATTTTTATTAAATGATATCTCCTCCTACTATACCGCTATTACTAGCGCCCATTCTATCTCTTATACCTCCTACCTTTGCACTCCTACTAAGAAGCGTGGGTAGCTAGGTAGTAGTAAGTTAGTAGATAGGAATAGAAGCAGTAAGAAGGCTAAGAGCGCTATGACTATCTCTAATAGCTCTTCTAGTAATAAGTCGGGCGGCAGTTAGCCTACTAGCAGCAGTAGTAAAGCGGCTACTACTAGTAGTAGTGGCGCGAGTAGTGCTAGTAGTAGCTAGGGAGGCGACAGCAATAGTTCGCTAAGTAGTAGTTATAGTAGTTATAGTTCTCGTAGTAGTTATAGTTCTTGTGGTCCTCATAGTAGTTATACTTATTGTAGCAGTTATGGTAGTAATTAAATAACTAGGTGGGTAGTTAGTTCTTTTCTTTTTCTTATAGGATAATACCTTTTTGCTTCTCGCTACTACATTAGTAATACTTCTCTACTAATTAAATTACTTTTATATTAAACTTCGCTTCTATTACTATATCCTTTCGCCTAACTATTAGTAATATATCGCCATAACTTAGCTAATTATCCTACTTCCTGTGGGCTTTCTTTACTTATTTATTAAACTTATAAACAGCCTCCTGCGCGTTCGCTAAGTTTTCTATAGGCTCCCACATATTATACTCTATAGGCCACCCTACCTATTTCATAAGGTACTACGCCTTATTGCTAGACCCTTACTGTGCGATAATCTCCTCTACCTCCTACTCCTCTAGCTTATCCTCAAGCTCTAGATATATTAGTAAGCCTTTGCTATTACTTTAGTAATTATCCCATAGCTCTAGTAGAGTAATAGAGAAAATAGTATATATTCTATAGTACTATTTAGGTAGGTAGACTCTATATACGTATTTACTAACTAGCTCTATAATAGCAACCTAAATAAACCTAGGCGCTAGTTTCTTATTCTTAAACCTGAAGTTCTTTATCAATAGTCCGATAACCTATTCCCAATAGTATATCTTCTCCTAATGCCGCGCGTTATAGTACTTAGCTTAAGCCCCTATAGCTTACTGCTAGTGCTCCTAGGCCCTTCGCTAAAGGGTCGCAAGGTATTTAATATACTTGCGCACGCCTTACACTATAACCTTATTCGCTAGGAGCATATATTCTACGCAACGCGGGTAGTACCTATATAGGGCCTCTATTATCAAATAGTTAATAGTACTATAGTAATTATTATTATATACAAACTCAGCCTCTAGTAGTTACACTACCTATTCTAATAGCGAGTCGCCAGTATATGCCCACAGGTATTTCTCTAGTATCTAATATATCCGCTCAGTCTATCTATTAGTCGGAGGATAATATGCTATAGAAAGGCGACGCTTTATTACCCTCACGTGCATGAACTCTTCCTAGAAATAGCTAGTGAGGAGTTTATCCCAGTTACTAACAATACCCTCTAGAGTACTAAAACAATATTTAACTCGCTTGTAGATAATCCGCGCCAACTTAGCAGCTATTATCCGCTTTATCATTAGAATAAATATAGCAAACTTAGTTATCTAGTAAATAATAATGAGAATTATATTATACTCCCCACCTATATGCTAATAGCTTAGTAGCAACCTGGTGATAAAGTCTAGGCTAATCTCCTAAAATAGATATGCTGGGAAGAGTAATAGCTCTAACTTCCTATAAGGCTTATGCCTTAGGACCTAATCCCTTAGTATATCTAGCAGCTTATAACGTAGCTATGAACGTCTACAGCCAAATTTAGCTAATAGAACTTCCTTAAGATTAGGTTAGTAGTCTTCTGGGCGCCTGTATAGCCCGCCCTACTATTATTATAGTATTAGTAAAGGATCTTAAGTCTAAGTAACTCCTCTTATAGTATTTCTAACCTCCTCTTATAAAATAAGGTTCCATAGTTATTAATTATATAACCCCTGTAATTGCTAGCTAGCTGCTAAACTCTCTCTACTTATATCTAGTAATATAAGTTATTAGCTTATAGTCTATAAATAAGATCTTCTATTTATTTAGAGGGTTATTAGCCTATACTATTTTACTTATTATAAGCTCCCTTATAATGTTATGTGGGATATACTATTGCACTATAGTAACCCCAGCTCTAGATAAGTCCTCTTAGTTAGTAACCCCTCGCTAAGTGTTCTTTGTGATAGCCCTTATGCTTTAGCGTTAGGTTGTTATAGCTATAATAGTTATAGTATTATTAGCGCGCTATAGAGCGTAGCGCTAACTAGAGACTGAGGTGTCTCTACCCTAGGAGCTATCCCTCTGGATGGGGCTATATATAATAGCCCTTATAGTATTAATAAATACTTTAGAGGTTATAGTATAGCCTTCTAGTCCTGAAATGCTTTTCTGAAGGTCTGCTGAGAGGTCTGCAATAAGTCCTAGCTTCTTTACTAATATTAGGAGAACATCATTATATTTCACCTCCCGCTCTATATAGTCTGGCCTCCTAGATAGATTATCTGCTAGGTTAGTTACTCCAGACCTATGCTCTAGGTTAAAGTTTAATACTAAGAGCTTATATATCTATCTAGTAAGCCTTCCCTAAAGGTCCCGCGCTAAGGCGCTAATAATACCCTTAAGCGCCTAGTAAGCTATTAGGACTACAAACTTCTTTAATATACCCTATAGATAGTAAGCCTAATAACTAAGGCTTTCTATAATAGCGAGGAGTTCCTATTATCTTACGCCCTATCTCTACTTAGTATTACTAAGTTTCTATAAGTAGTAGGCAACTAGTTACTACTAGCTATTAATATACTATAATAGAATACTAGAAATAGCTATAGTAGAGGCGTCTATCTCAATCCTTATCTCTCAAATAGGGTCCTAATATTAGAGGATAATTGCGGAGCAGAAAGCAGCTTATAACCGCTCAAACGCCTTCTGCGCCTCTTTTAGCTAGATAAATTCACTAGTCTTCTTACTATTCTTACTACCCTTTAATAGGGTGGTTATTAGGGCTACTATGCCTAAATAGCCCGCAATAAACCTATAGTAGAAGTTATAAAATCCTAAGAAGACTTAAATCTCCCTATATATCTTTAGTAGCTTCTACTTGGCAATAGCTCGGATATGAGACTCCTCTATAGATATACCCTCTAGTGTAATAATATACCCTAGGAACTCCACTTACTACTAATAGAAACTATATTTACTTAACTTAGTATAGAGTCCCTATTAGCAAAGCCTATAGAGCACTTAGTAAAGGTTCTCTATATATTATTCCCTTAATAATAAGTAGACTATAATATTATCTATATATGCGATATAGTAGGTATCTAGTAACTCAGCAAGCGCTTAATAAATATACGCCTAGAAAGTAGCTAGGGCATTTATAAGTCCAAACGGCATAACTATATACTCAGAGTAGCTATATTATATCCTAAAGGCTATCTTCTACTAGTTAGATAGCTTAATGCGGATATAGTAGTAGGTATCCCTAATATTAATCTTTAAGATCTACTTCGCTCCCTAAAGCTTATCTAATAGCTCGCTAATAAGTAGCAAGGGATATCAGTTCTTAATTATGATCCTATTAAGGCCCCTATAGTCTATATAAAGGTGTAGGGTCCTATTCTTCTTTAGAATAAATAGTATTAGGGCTCCCGCTTTACTTATTGAAGCCTAGATCCTCCCTACTACCTAATTATTAGTAAGGTATTAGCGAAGCTCTTTAAGTTGCCTCTTATTTAGCAGGTAGAGCGGACTATATAGGGGTTTCTTCCCCTTAACTAGATTAATAAAGTGCTTTGCGCCCTCTAGGAATAGAAACTCTTTTGCTGTTTATTTATTAAATGTTGTGTGTTTGCTTTCTAATTTGGGTAGTAGTACTCTATCTATATCTAGGGAGTCCTCCTCGCCTAGAGCCTCTATAGCTAGCTTATAGGGGGATATATTCCCTAAGATATATAATATATTGGCCCTCTAGCTATTTTTAATAACTTCTTATATAAATGCCAATAGCTCTATAATAATAATCCGCTTATATTCCCATATATTTATCTAGATGTTAATTATAATACCTTCTCAGCTTATAGACTATTATGATAGGAGGAGGTCTCTAGCTCTCTCTAGTTAGCAAGCCTTAGCAAATAGTCGCCTAATCTTCCTCAGCCTCCCTCTTAAGTCTATTAGGAAGAAGGTTAGCTAGTATATCGTTAGGGCTACTACTATAGCTAATCTATTAAACCCTTCTAAAGTAGGGGCTATAGCCTCTATGGGTTTTAGCTAGAGGGATTGCACTAGTTAACTGCTAATAATATCGACCTAGGAATAGGAGTCTATATTTATGACGACTTCTTATTCAGTAAGGTTTCTCAGAATGAGCGCCTATCCTCTAGTGGTATCTTCTATTAGGAGAACTTCTAGTTTAGAATCTAGCGCGGGGGTTACTAAAATAGGCCCCTAGCCTCCTCATTTTCTAATAGGTTAAGTTCCTCAACCTTCACTATAGTTTAGATTATACTAATCCTCGCCTTATTAGCGGGTAGTTAGTGCCCTACTAGTATTATATTTACTTCACGCCTTGCTTTTACCTTAGGATAGTCTCTCTGCTTATATCCCTTCTTATTATAGCTGAAATACACTATGGAGTTATCCTCTAGGCCCCTAGGCGCGCTAGAACTATAACTAGGCCCCTAAGTTATATTGCTAAAAGGTTAGTGAGGTATTAGGCTATATAATCCTAGCGAGGTTCTGCGCCTCTGGCCCTACTAACCTATCTTTTATCCTATCCTCGCTATAGGTATAGGCCTTGCGGTAGGCTCCTTGTTTGCTTATCTCTTCCTGCTCTCGCTCCGTGAAAACTTAGCGCCCCATTAGCAACGCATATCCTATAGGCGCTCCGCTTTAGCAGCTACATCCCTTAGTCTTAATACCTTAACTTTCTAATATTCTAGCTCCCTATATAGGAATAGTAGTAGGGTAAGTATAGTATATAGGCTTTAGCCTTACTATCTTCAATACCTACTATACCTAGGTTATAATATATTACTAACTATTTAGTAAAGAACTCTATTAGGGATTATATCTCTTTTTAATATATAGTATTAAGCCTTTTATAGTACCTCCACTCCTAAAGCTTAGGGTTAATATACTTATAGCAAGTAAACGCAAAGTAGTTAGCCTAAGTTAGGTCTCTTTCTAACTTACTCTTATAGTTTTACTACTTAGTTTATAGCGACAGGCTTATCTTTATGAGGGCCTATTAGACCTATTACTCCAGTATACTATTAGGGTAAAGTTGGTTTCCCTCCTTAATAGTCTAAATCTAGTCACTAACCTGATCCATAGTAGTATCTTCGCCTAAAGTATAATAGTTATATAAAGTTAGCTTCTTATACTCCTTCTGGGAGTACTTCTTTATTGGACGCTTAGTAAGCTCCCGCAGTAGCGTTGCGGTCTGCTCCTCATGCTACTACTACTATAGATATATCTATTTTAGGTAGCTCTCCTGCTGCCTCTATAGTAATGCTATTGCCTAGCTGAAAACTCTGGGAATAATGCCCTTAGGTATGGATTCTAGTGGGGTGCCCTGTCGGCTAATGCTCGTTATCCGTTCGCTAAGTGACAGTCGACCTACCCGGTCCGGCATCAGCTGGAACCTAGTATAACCCCTATTCCCTATTTCCCAAATAATAGTATTATTAGGGTTATTTATCCTATTAGTGCAATTATCGCGCTAACTCTCCTATATCTCGGGACTTCGCGAATAATTGGGGTCGTATTAGCTTAGTTCCTATTAGTTGAAATTAGTATGCCCGGTTTGCAGTTCGTTGGGGTTAAACTTAGCTACTAATTAGTTAGTAAGTTATTACTAATCCGCTCCCAATATCCTAACTAGCGCTAGTTACTCAAATTAAGGTAGAAGTAATAGAATTATAAGAGTATAGCTATAGGCCTTAACTAGGAAAGGTTAGAATATTAGAATGTAGGTATCTATTACTACATTAGACTATTGCTTAAGGTCTATGCTCTCATATGTAATAGGATTTTCCCGTTTATATGTTCGCTAGCTGCTAATTCGCCAGCGTTTCGCCGACGATGCGGCCGTGCGAGGTGCATCCAACCATTGTTCCTTATACCCTATAAGATTGTAACTATCTATATTTTATTCTAAGATTAAGGTCTCTTATATATTATAGATATTAGATAAGTAGTTAGTATAATTTATTATAGTAATCTATAAGCCTTTGCTATATTATGCTACTGGATAATTCGCAGACTCTTTATTACCTCTAATATACTTGAGCACTATAGGAATAGGGTTATCTTCATTTAGTATAGAATTAGGTCCTAATCTAGTATATTTAAAGTTAGCTATACTATTATAGTAGTTATAGTGAACTTAATTATAAGGAAAGAGTATAAAGTAAGGTAATATCAATAGGTTTATAGACCCAGGCACACTAATATATTACATTAAGTTAATTAGTTACTATTATTTATTTATCTTTAAAAACTACTTAATTATATCTCTCATTCTAAAGTTCTAAATAGTATTAAACTCTGTTAATGGCCTTATCTCTTTAGTTTCTATAGCGCTATCTAGTTATTAGGTCTGCAAATCTCCTTTGCTAGAATTTGGAGAGTTAATATCTATATCGTTAGGCGTAGGGGGATTTTAATCTTTAAAGTAATAATTATACTTTTTTCCCACTTTAATTATATCTCTAGGCTCTTCTCCTTAAGGATACTATCCTTAAGTTTATAAAATATATCTCAGTTAAGCCTATCTATTTTGATTTATAACTAGTATCTAGGGGTTAGCTTTTTATTAATAAAAGTTACTAATAACTAGTTAATCTAATTAATCTTTCTCACTATCAATAGTCCTTTCATTACTACTAAAATCCCAATCTACAAGAATATCCTAACCTAGTTAAGAAAATATAAGCTAGATATCTATATTAGAGAGTCTATGTATATAGCTAGCATGGGGCGTGGTTATTATATAAAGACTTTAGAAGTATTAGCTTCTTAGCCTTATAAAAGGCTTATTGCAATAAAAACTATTAACTATGATTTATCCTCTGCTCCTCTTCTTAACTATTAATTATTATAAAACTAACTCCTTCTATCTTATAAATTAATTAGTAGACCTAAAAAACTTACTACCCTCCTAGTAATAGTAACTAGGTAAATAAAAAGGGTATCTACTGTTTCTAACTTTAGTTCTACCTCCACGCGATCTTGAAAGTCTCTATTATTAAAATCTTCCTCTATACCTCTAATTATATAATAGTAAAATAGCTACCTATATTTAACTTATCTAATAGTATAGTAAATAACTATAGTAATGTTATTAGGCTGCATTGGAGCCTCATTCTCTAAAGTACTAATAGCGTTGAATATTCCAGCCGCAATATACTGCATTTAGGAAGGAAGCACCTACTCGCGTAGTGCTTTCAAAGTGCTAGACTAGTGCTTAATAAGCGTGCGTCTTATTATAAGGTTAGAAGGATATATCTAGCTAATAGATAATTCTTTTGGAGGTAGAGGTATACTATAATAAATTGTTAGCGGCTAATATCTCATAGCGTATTCCCCCGAAGATTGTAGTTATGCTACCTCGCTGATTGTATAACTATAGAAATGATACTATCTCGAGGGTAGTTAAGACTTATACTGGTTCCTAGGGATTAAAGTCCTTTGAGATTATGCGAATAAGAGGCTATAGCTATTGTAGTTGGTGTTTATCGACAAGTTGATGAAACTGCTGAATAACTATGTTGATGCTGACTTATAATATAATACCCTAATGGCTGCTAAAGAGTTACTCCTATATGAAGGGTAAGCGACGCCTCAAGAGATTTAGTTATATTAATGAAAAGTTGGATCGCTATTATACGCTGCTATGATAACTACGCCTAATATCGCATTTGCAGTCAGTTATCTTGTGAGATTTAACTAAAACCTAAGCCTAAAGTATTACTAAGCGGCTAATTGAGCTATATAATACCTACTGAAGACGAAAGGGCTCTATCTTAAGTATGGAGTGAAGGATACTGATGGGTTGGAGGTAGCTTTAGATGCTAGCTTTGCTAATAACTTAGACTAAAAGAGCTCTTAAGCCTTTGTAATAAAGCTATTTGGAGGGATAATAGCCTAGAGGGCTAACAAATAATAGATAGTAATAACTTCTACTATAGAAGTAGAGCTTTTAGCCCTATTGCAGGCTGTAAAGGAAGGACTATTTGTAAGCTAGCTAATAACTGCCTTATGGGTAAGCCTCCCTCCTGGAGGAGAGCCTTCCTATGCAGTTGCAGTCAATTAGCCTCACAATAGCCTCAAGGTAGTTATCCAATGCGATAATACCCAAATGATACGGCTAGTAACCCAAGAGATCGTCCAACTATAAACCAAGTTACGCCACGTTGATATCCATAACTATTAGCTATAATAAGAGATTCAGGATAACTATATAGAGGTTATTTATACCCGATTAGCTAAAATGATAGCAGACGGGATAACGAAGGCCCTGCCAGCTGCCGCCTTCGCTACCTTTATTAGCCAACTTAACCTCGCGGATAAGAGCGACCTTCTCGCAGATAATAGGCGTACTGAATTAGAGGCTAAACAGGCTAAAATAGCTCTATAAATAGCGTCACTCTTTCTTACCTACTGGGAGGTTTTAATAAGCATAATAGGAGCAATTTAAAGTAATAGATATACCCTCAAATGGGCTATATATAAAAGGGCCTATAAGTAGGGGATTTGAGATTTGCAAAAGTAGCTATTTTGGCTGTTTGGGCTATTTGGGCCATTTTGGCTAGTTCGTCTAGTTTGGACCCTTTGGGGCAGTAACCTGAGGGGGCGTGTTGAACTAGGCGTATGCTGATTGGCGTATGCCGATTTGACCTGAAATCCGTCCCGACTAATAGCTAGATTGTGGGTACCTGTATCTAGCAGAGATTTTGGTGGAGACCTTTGTACCTGAGAACGAACGAAATATACACACCGATTTTCACCTAATTGACGCGAAAAGGTCCGACAGACTTTACGCGTCAATTGGGTCTAATTTGTGTGTGTATTTCGTAAGTTCTGAGGTATAAAGGTCTCCACTAAAATCTCTGCTAGATATAGGTACCTATAGTCCGGCTATTAGTTGGGATGGATTTTAGGTAAAATTGGCATATGCGTATTGGTATACGCCTAGTTTGATATGCCCCCTTAGGTTGGTGCCTAAAGGGTTTAAACTGGATAAACTGGCCAAAATGACTAAAATCGCTACTTTTGTAAATCTCAAATCCCCACTTGTAGGCCCTTTTATATATAGCCTATTTGAGGGTATATCTATTACTTTAAATTGCTCCTATTATGCTTATTAAATCCTCCTAGTAGGTAGGAAAGAGTGATGCTGTTTATAGAGCTATTTTAGCCTATTTTGCCTCTAAATTAGTATATCTATTATCTATGAGAAGGTTGCTTTTATTTGTGAGGTTAAGTTGGCTAATAAAAGTGGTGAAGGTTGCGGCAGGTAGGACCTTTTTTATCCCGTTTGCTATTATCTCTACTGAGCGGGTATAGATAACTTCAATATAGTTATTTTGAATCTCTTGATATAGCTAATAGGTATAGATATCTATATAGCGTAACTTAGTCTATAGTTAAACATTCTCTTGGGTTACTAGCTATATTATTTAGGTATTATCGTATTAGATAACTATCTTAAGGCTATTATGAGCCTGATAGTGAGGCTGATTAACTGCAACTACGTAGGAAGGCTCTTCTCTAGGAGAGAGGTTTACCTATAAGGCGGTTATTAGCTGGCTTATGATTAGTTCTTCCTTTATAGCTTGTGAGAGAGCTAAAAGCTCTGCTTCTGTGGTTGAAGTTGTTACTGTTTGTTGTTTATTAGCCCTCTAAGCAATTATCTCTCTAAATAGCTTTATTATGAAGGCTTGAGAGCTCTTTTGATTTATTAAGTTATTTATAAAACTAGCATCTGAAGCTACCTCTAGGCTATTGATATCCTTGACTCCATACTTGAGGTAGAGCTCTTTTAACTTTGGTAGGTATTATATAACTTAATTAGCGGCTTAGTGGTGTTTTAAGCTAGGGTTTTAGTTAAATCTTATAAGATAACTAACTATAAAAGCAATATTAAGCCTAGTTGTTATAGTAGCGTATAGTAGCGATCTAACCTTTTGTTAATATAGCTAAATCTCTTGAGGTGTAGCTTGCTCTTGGTATAGTAATAGCTCTTCTGTAGCTATTAGAGTATTATATTGTGAGCTAGTATTAATGTGGTCCTCCTCTTTTAGTAGTTTTATGAACTTACTAATAGATACTGATTGTAATAGCTATAGCCTCTTGTTTAGTTGATTTTGTAGGACTTCGATCCCTAGGAACTAATGTAGGTCTTAATTACTCTCGAGATGGTATTGATATTGTAGTTGTCTGATTAGTGAGGTGGTATGACTGCGATCTTTAGGGGGGTATGCTATGATGTAGTTATTGACGTAGAAGAAGAATAAGACCTTGCTATGGCGCTAACAGTAGTTTTTACTAGGTAGTTGCTTAAAATTGAGGGTATTTAGACTCTTTTTAAGGTGTTGTTGCTATAAAAGAGGGGATCTGCGCAGCCTATATAGGGCCTTCAGCAGCTTAAGTACTCTTCTAGGCTCTTAATATCCTAGTGGCATCTCTATATAGACCTCTTTATTAAGGTTAGTATGTATAAAGGTATTGATAGTGTTGTATTGGATTAGATCGATAGCGGTAAGGGTTCTGAATGATATCCTAGCTAATGTAGTAGTATAGGTATTGCGAAGGTTATGAGGATGTTAATTATCTTATACTATAAGTTATGCTTTTATTTTTAGTAGCTTGTTATACTTATTTAGCTTATAGGTATATACCTAGTGGTATCTAAGGACTTTATGGCTTTTTGCTACCTTTTGTAATATAGTTAGCTAAGACTGGAATGTTTAGTAGCTTTAGAGATAACTCTATTTAGCCTAGATGAATTTAGCCCCTATGGGGTGATTTTGTAGATTGATGTGTGATGAGGGTAACTTTAGTAATAACTTCTAGTGGGTATCTTACTACTTTGGACTTACTCCTGAAGTTATTACTTCTGGGGCTGGGAATAGTAGCTTTATTGTGATATCTCGGGCAGGCTTGTAGCTGCTTGCTGAAGGATTACTGGGTTAATTAGATCTTATTGAGAGCTTATAACTACTTCTGCTTATTAATGCTGACTTGCTAGGTTTTGCCCTTTTGTGAGATATTTATTTGTGGGTGATATGGCCTTAAAAAGACTGCTTTGTATGAAGTCCTTGTGGTGATTCTGACCTTTGAATGAGAGTCGTAATAATCTTCTAGATTTAGGTTAGTACTTAAAACTGCTGGATTATGCCCCCTTATGTTGGGGTAGGCGTGAATGCTCTCCTTAAGGACTTAGAAGAAGGTTGCTGCTGGGGAATGTGGGGGAGTTGGTAGTGGAGTAAATTTTGCTTGAGAATAGCTATAAACTGGCTCTGCTGCAGTATAATTCACTATTTGTTTGGTTATCTTCGTCCTTAGCAGGTTGAGGCTTATTATTTGCGTTTGTAATAGACTGGGTGCTCTTGATTGTGGTATTTAGGTTGAGGAGCGTAGCGTAATGCTATTATATTTCTTCTAGGGTTATATCCTTGAAGTTATTATAGCGGGTATTATTTATTTAGCTGTTAAAAATAACTTCCTTATTAAAGAGTATATCTTAAGTAGTAATAACCTCTCTTTTTAGAGGGTTCTAGATCTTATAGCTATTTGAGGTAGTATATCTAATTAGTTAGCTAACCTAGGCTTTTGTAGCGAGTTGCTAGCGATAGTTTTAATGGAGTTAGGCGTCTGAAGTCATTATAAAAGTCTTGCTCCTATATGCTTAAAGATAAGTAAGATCTAGGACTATAAAACCCTCTTTTAATGTCTTATGAAGCATCTTATAAGGCGTCTTCTACTCTTATTGCTATTGCTTACGTAGCATATAATTATATAGGTAGGTAGTAGCTTTTATAATTCCAGGCTATAGCACTATAGGTAGTGAGGCTGAGAGTTGTAGCGGGCGGGCCTTTTGCTTGATAATAGCAGCGATCCTTTTAGCGCCTCCGTTTTGGGCCTGCATATTTAGAGCGGAGGGCTCTATTTGAATACCCTTGCTCTTGATATTTGCAATAACTCTTGGGTGTTAAAGGATCTTTTTATTAGCCTTAATAACCTGAACTTTGGTCTTATACTATATATTGATGGTTAATATAACTTTATCTACTACTTAGATAAGGGATTTACGTATTTAGTTAGCTAGGTAAAAGTCCTAGGTGAAACCTGAGGCTCTACCTGCTGTAATAGCTGCTGATGTATACCTTCTATATTCCTTATTATAGTTGTGGAAGTTGATGGCGATCCCTTTGCTAGGTTTTGATGTTATTACTGACTCTCTTGGGGCTTGGCGGACCTGTCTTGTTATCTTTGCTATAGCGTAAGAGTTGCACTTAATAGTCTTGATGGGCTTATTGTTGTTGATATAAATACCTTGTGTGGTCTTATGTAGCTATTATAGGGGTTCTGGGCTGTAATGGCCAATATGCTAATGCTATAATAATGTTGAACCTTGAAGGGGTCTGCGAATAGTTAAAGAGTTGTACTTTTGGCGAAGAGGATGTTTATGTATCTCGTCTGGAGGTGTGGTGGATTTGAAGCTGTTAATTATAGCTATTACTATGAACCCTGTAGGTATACTCTCCCTCGCCCCCTTATGTGGATAATACTTAAGTAGATGCTGCTAGTTGATATTAAATACCTCTGCTATGTAGGTGTAATCTTGTTGTTGAAGGTAGTTCTGATCTGGGTTGCTAGGTCTTATATCCCACTATATATCCTTTTTTTGAATCCTTTCTTTGTAGTAGCTATATAGATATGGAGTTAGTAGCTAGTTGTTTATAATATGCTATGTTGTTGAGGCGAAGGGTTATTGGAAGCTCTCTAGGGTCTTAAAGGTGAAGGTCTATGGACCCCTAGCTATTAATAGTAGCTTTTGAGGTCCTAGTGATGATGAAGTTGTCGTGGGAGGCTGCTTAGAAGTTGATGAATTGGGATAGATTATTGAATATGTGTATTGTTGCTCCAGTATTGAGTAGGACTGAGAAAGAGAGGAAGTATTGAACTTTATTAATTGCTATAACAGTATTATAGTACTTACTACTATGGCGTCTACTATTATGGCTTCTATTATATAGTTATTAGCTTATCTTATAAGCTTTCGCCTTCTTGAATTCTTCTGCTAGATTACTACTAGGCTAGATTCTCTTGAGTATATAATTAATAAGGTTTTTATTAGTAGTGAACTATTCGGGCTAGTTTTCTAGGAACGTAAAGTAGTAGCGCTAGAGGGTATGACCTCCTTAGTAGTAGAGAGCGTACTACTTGTTATTACTGTGGTTATTTTAGTGAAACCTTTTATTATATAAGTCTCTTTAGCTACTAGCTTTATGCTTATAACCTCCTCCTTGATATTAATGCTTATTATTAGTATTCCCGGTCTTCTTGTTATTATTATTAGTGTTATTATAGTTAACCTCTACTGTAGTAGGCCTAAATATACCCCTTCTAGGTATTACGGGCCGGGCTGCGACCGCCTCCAAGCCACTAGGGCTACGCTACTTCGGTTGTGGCAAGTACGCGAGGGTTTGCGGCCCCACTGCACAACCGCACAAAAGCCGCTCGAGCACCGCATGAGCCTGCGGACTTGAGCCTTCTCTCCTTAGTGTAGATTACTTCTAATTAATGGCACCCCTTTACTAAATAAGCTCAGGCTACGCCCTTCATATATCTACACTCTGCCAGTATTATCCTAGCGCCTCGCCAATCATACCGCGCAATAGAAGGCGAAGGATTAGCGGCTGCCCAGCTAGAGCAAGTAGCTGCCCCACTAGAGTAGGCAGCACCCACAGTAAGCCTGGAGGTAGTTCTCACTAATATATAGAATATAATAATAAGGCTCAAGCAGCGTATATAAGCTATAGAGGGTAGCGCCTAAGCACCTTCCTCCACATCTAGCGCGGAGAGTATAACTGCTGCCGCTCTAGAGCTAGCTGCTGCAGCTAAGCCTATAACCTTCTGCTAGAAGCCCCTCCCCAAACCCCCAAAGTACTTGGGGCGCTGCAAAGAGTACCCCACATAGAGCACGCAGATATGCAATAAGCTCACGCTAGATAGGCGGTTTTTTAAAACCCTCTATGAGATATTCTACTATATCTATTCATATCTAGGTAATACTCCACAAAAGGTTATATAAACCTTTTATGATATAGGTAGACTAAGCTATATATATAACCTAGATAATTCTATATACTACCTAGACTACTTATACCTTAACTTAAATATTATGTAGCGTATAATAGCTTAGTTATCTAACCTCTATATAAAGTGGAGTGAGACTTTTACTACTTTTCTCCCGCAATTTAAATATATACTAGTGCAAGCTAGAGGAGCAAACTAAGTAAATAATATATAAATTAACTTTTTATAAAGGTCCCTCTTATATAACTATACTAACTAACTAATTACTAAGAACACCCCTACTATATATACCTAGTATATTATAATTATCTAAGATATTACCTAGAAGCTAGACGACTTAAACTATATAAAAGCTATTAACTATAAAGCTTAACCCCACGCAGCCCCTCTATAAGTTAATAGTAATAGAGATACCTATATAATAGGGTTAATATCAGCTATAAAGGAGTTAAAGGGCGTGAAGAACCCCATAGGGTCTAAAGAGCACTGCTACTACTATGGGTATAATGAAATTAGCTATATTTAAAGGAACTGCCCCTATCAGAAGGCTAGCAGCGCCCGCGCCACAAGAGCAGGTAATCATAAGAACAACGCGCGCATAAGCAACGCTGCGGAGGAGTCAGACGATAACAACTTAGGAAAAGAGTAACTCTGCTGTGAAATCGGGCAGTAGAGTATATAGAGGAAGAGCAGGCAGGCTAGGAAGTTTTTAGGGCAAAACATAATATAAGCAGACCTTCCGCAACCCTTATAGTTAGAATTAATAAAAGCTGCTCTACTTAAGCTCTTATAGATTACAGCTATAATATTTATATCCTTGTGGATTATAAGTTTACTTACTAACTCTAATTACTATATATTAACTACTAGAAGTATTATCTACGCAGCTTTGCAGATAATGTAGAGCATATTACTACTAAAGGCATAGTAACTTATAAGATTAAAATAAGTAGATATATATAGCGGATCTATATATATAGTTTGTAGTCTCAATATAGACCTATTCCTCAGAAAACCCTAGATAGAGCATAAGTATATTATCTATTTTGCAGCTAAATAGCATATCTTCTATAGCAAAGCGTAAGTAAATATCCTATTATCTATTTAAGAAGAATTAGCTTATATTTACGAATTCAGGGAGGCTTAGACTCTTAATGCTGCCTTCTTTAGGGCGGTATACTATCGCTTAGCTATATAATAGTTATTAAGGTCGCTACTTAAAGCAGTATTTATTATTTAGTTAATAAGCATAGCGGATATTAATAAAGCCCTATAGGTAAAGAAACTATCTGCTAATATCGCCACAAAGCTCCCAGCCTATCTCGCAGAGTCTGTAGACCTATTTGAACTATCTAAGGCGCACCTACTGCCGCCCCAATAGCCTAGTATTAACTATGAAATACTACTGGAGCGCGATGCGAGCGGATAAGAAGCGGCGCTGCTATAGGGCCCGCTATATAGTATATCTTGGGAAGAATTATTAGTCCTTTAGAAGATACTTACTAACCTACTAGATAAGGGATTTATCTAAGTAAGTGGCTTACTTATAGGCGCGCTAGTACTATTTATGTGGAAACCGGGCGGTAGTATCTATTTCTATTATAACTACTGCGCGCTAAATATAATGATAAGAAAGAACTACTACCCGCTACTACTAATTACAGAAACCCTCTAATAGGTCAGTATAGCTAAATAGTATACTAAGCTTAATATTATTATAGCTTTCTATAAGATCTATATGAAGAATAAAGATATTCTAAAGACTGCCTTTAGGATATAATATAGGCTATTCACATAGCTTATCTGCCTATTTGGACTTATAGAGGCCCCCGCAACCTTTTAGCGATATATTAATACGATATTCCAGGAGTTTCTTAATAACTTTATAACTATATATATTAATAATATCCTTATTTATGTAAGTAGCTTAAGGGCGAACTATGAGGTAAAGGTTAAACAGGTCCTTTAGAGGCTAAAAGATATAGGCTTAAACCTAGACCTAGTGAAGTTAGAGTTCCTAGTTAAGACTATTAAGTATATCGGATTTATCCTAAAGGCGGGTAAAGGTATTATATGCGACCTAGAGAAGGTCTGCGCTATCTAGGAATAAGCTGCACTCAAACCTATTAAGGGTATATAAAGCTTCCTAGGTTTTATAAACTATTATTAGGTATGTATTAAGAGCTATGCTAGTATTATAGTAGCTCTAAACTAACTTATGCGAAAAGGGGTCCCCTTTAGCTAGAGTGAGGCCTAATAAGCTATATTTAATATACTTAAGATGAAGTTCTTATCTGCACTAGTATTGCGCTACTTTAACCTAAATATGGAGATAGTAGTAGAGATAAATTGCTCTAGGTATATATTAGGTAGTATATTAGCTTAAAAGAATAAGAAGGGGTAGCTATAACTTATTACTTATTACTTATAAAAACTTACGCCTACTTAGTATAACTATCCTATAGATAATAAGGAGCTTCTTATAGTTATTATATATTTAGTAGCGAGGGATATAGAGCTATATAGTATCTATAGGTTTAAGGTCTTAATAGACTATAAGGAGCTGGAGTACTTTATAAAAATGTAGAAGTTAATAGAGCGCTAAAGTTGCTAGGTGGAGGAGCTCTTAAAGTATAACTTTGAGTTAGAATACTGCCTGGGCGCTCTCATTACTGCTCCAGACGCGCTCTCCTAATGCAAATAAGATGCGCTAAGCAGTTAGAATAATAATTAAGAATAGGGCTAAATAATCCAGGCTATCCCTAACTCTATATTACCTTTGCGGGCTGCCTAGCGAGTTGGTAATGAGGATACTTAGCTGGAGATTGTAGTTTTTAAAGATATTAAGCTCTAGTAACTATAGAATAAGACGCTCCAGAAGGATCTATAGTATGCTGCTACATATTACGCTATTAAGTAAGGTAAATATAGCTTCCCGCCTGCTCTCTAGCTTAGGATATAAATCGCAGAGTGTGGGATTAATGCTGCTCACCGCCTAACCTTCTGCAATTAAGTCTAGGTGCTAGGGAGTAGTAATAAAGATAATATAAATAACGCCCTTTATATATATATTATCTAGCTTAGCTATAACTCTAGTATTACTTAATACCCTAGGCGTAATAATATACTTAATATCCTCAGCTACTAGTACTTCTAGCTAGAATAGTTCTGTACTAAATAATAGTTTATTTAGAACTATAATAGGTATAGTAGGGCGGTAATCTAATAGCAAGCTAAGTATAAGCTATTATAGCTACTTTTAACTCAGACTATATTTAGTATAACCTTATAATAGATTTTATAATAAACCTACTAGTATTATTAGTATTAGGAGCGAGGTATCTCTAGGCTATTATGAACTAATTGTTAAAGGCAATAACCTTAGAGCTAATAATAATAATAATCGCAGAGGCCTATGCAGAGCGATGCGTCTAGTACTACTATTAGTTCCACATTATCCCGCGGCTTATTATGAGCGACTGCAGCAGCAACTAGACTAGCTGCTTCTAGAAGAGGTTTTACTAACTTACTAGTATTAAATAGCGCCTAAGTACTACCTTCTACCTATAAACTAATAGGGCGATAAAGAGGTTTAATTAAGAGATCTAAGCTATATTATATAACCTTATTAGCTTTAGTTAAGATAATTAAGAAAACTACTTACTATTAGTCTAGCTTGCGCTAAATAACTACAATACTGCTGCTATAGGTATCAGTCCGTTCTTCCTCAAGCATAGCTAAAACTTCAACCTGATTGCAATTATAGAGCCTATCCCAGCCGCGACGCATAGCCGCAAAGTCGCCGCCAAAAGGTTTGTTAAAAAATTGGAGCAATTGATGCGAATGGCGCAGGTTGCGATCGCCACCGCCCAGCAAGCTATAGAGAGGTCTGCAAATAGCCGCTGTGAGCTAGCGGAACGCTTTGAAGTTAGGGATCAAGTGTAGCTATTTACTGCAAATTATAAGACCCTAAGCCCCTATAAAAAGTTAGACTAGCTATACTATAAGTATAGAGTAGTAGAGGTAATAATGCCTATTATTATTAAGCTTAATATCCTAGGCTATATAAATCTAAACTTCTATATTAGTCTGCTATAGAGGGCTGCGGATAACTCGCTACCTAGGTAAGTATGTAGCAACTCGCAGCGGCTACTAATACTTAAGGAGAATAGTATTAAAGAATAGTAAGTAGATGCTATCTTAGCTGCTTAGTAGAAGATAGTTAGGTGTAGTAGGCGCTATGAGGTACTTATAAGGTAGGATAGCTATTAATAGGTTATGTGGGAGCCTCTTGAGAAGCTCTGTAATATAGCTGCTATGGATGAGTTTGAATATAGGTATACGTTAGCAAAAGAGAATAATAGTAACCCTGCGTACCTAGCGAGCTGTGTAGTTACTGCGAGTTAGTAATTTATAAGGAATAAGAAAGGGCGCAATTAGTAGTAAGTAAAGCTTGATTATAGCCCTTAGCTAAGGGGCGGAATAATTGTAGTAGGGCCGCGCGGAGAGCTATTTCTTTTATTTTATCTATTTATTTTATATAATCTAATAATAGGCTAGCTAGAGCTAAGTAGAGGCTAAGGGCTATTTGAGATTTATAAAAGCTAGCTGCTATAAGTACTTTTATAAATCTTAAATAATATAGAAGGATTTAGAAAGATATATATATATTGGAAAATAGTAGCTATAGAAGAGAATAGGCTAGCTAGGGTAGCTGCCTGGGAAGGCGTAATGCGGGCGCTATGCGCAACTAGCGCGGGATGTATAGTAACTAGAGCGTTAATAGCGTGGAAGCTAGAGGTGCTAGGCGCGGGCGCAGGCGTATTAGCTACTATAGTAACCTATTTAGCCTCTTTCTTAGCCTCTTTCTTTGCCTTCTTCCTCACCTTCTTATTAGTAAGAATAGCGTACCTCTTATGAAGTAAGCGCTACTAGAGAGCGCGACTAAAGCGCAGCTACTCCTAGAGCTACAAGCAGGTCAGCGCGTTGTCCTATAGCTTTGGGATAGTACTTATGAGGTTATTATCCCCTAAGTTAGTAGTAGAGGTAATACTAGTAGCTTCCTAAGTTTATAGTCTTAGTCCTCCTCTATATTAAGCTATAGTAGGTTAGAATATATTATAGCGCTTAAGTAGAAGACTTATGGGGATATAGCTGCTGCGGCTATAGTGTATAACGCACTCAGCGCAGTAGGTAATATAGATATCTATAAGAGTTAAGTTAGTAAGGTTAGAGCTATATAAATATAGGGGATATATACTAAGGGAGTTATAGCATATAGCTATAGAGGATAGCAGGTCTATATTAGTATAGTAGATACTATAGAGCAAGTAAACTACCTCCTAAATAGGACTTTTATTCTCCTCTATACTAGCTCTCTATTACTTAGAGGGGGTTTATATAGAGTTAGTAATAATTATAGGCATTAGTTAGCTAGTTAGCTAGGCGGTATAGGTTATATATAGTGGGAAGGGAACTACTAGTATACTTGGTGCTGCGGGGGCTAAGCGAGGGAGCGTCGTTATTATTATTGTTATTATTATTATTGCTGCCCTTAGCGGACGCGATAGAGCTACGCTTTGAATGCGACTCGTTGGCCTTGCTGAGGGCGGTGGAGGCGCTGGGGTTTACAAAACGAAGGGCCTTGAGGGCTGTATCTTTAATGGAGGGCTTTGAAGTCGTTAGAGGAAGGAGCGAGTAATAGGCATACGGACTTACTAGCATAGTGCAGTTAGCGGGCGTGCGATTAGTTAATACTAGTAGATAGTTAGTAGTTATTTTTATAAAAGAAAGAAGGGTATAGCGTTATAGGGTGAGGCTTATAATAGTTATTATTATATAGTTAGTAGAGGGGAGAAGAAAAGTAGGATTGTGATAACAGGCGAAAAGGTTAGAAGGGCGCTGCACGGGCTACCTGTGGCTAGCTAATTAGTAGTGGGCGCGCTGTCACCGCGCACGGGCCCACGGAGGGAGTATTGTTATGGGCCGGGCTGCGCCCGCCTCCAAGCTACTAGGGCTACGCTACTTCGGTTGTGGCAAGTACGCGAAGGTTTGCGGCCCCACTGCACAACCGCACAAAAGCCGCTCGAGCACCGCATGAGCCTGCGGACTCGAGCCTTCTCTCCTTAGTGTAGATTACTTCTAATTAATGGCACCCCTTCGTTGAATAAACCCGGGCTACGCCCTTCACACTAGGTTGCTTCTGAATGTAGTATCTATAAGTCTCTGAATAGCTTTATGGGTAGCTAGGAGGATATTACTAGCCTTCAGCTTGTCTTTATTAGCTTTTATGCCTATAAGTACTTAATAACTACTAATCTAGGTAGCTAATAGAGAGTTACTTAAGACCCTATAGTAGTCATTAATCAGAGGCTTAACTGCTCTATTTGAGGGACCTTTGCTGCTTGGCTTTTGAAGATAGCTGTATCCTATTGCTTAACCTAAAGGGTAATCTCTTCTTATGTGGTAATAGTTTGATTTTTTTTATTTGAGAGGATTTCTTTATATTTGTATATTATAGCCTTCTTTTAGTTAATAGCTAAGCTACTAACTTAGGCTTTGAGTTTTGATATCTATGTGGCGACATCTTCTTTAGCTAAATAGTAGGTCTTGAGGTATTAGTGATGAATAGTATTAGATATCTAGTTCTATATTGTAGTGATGTTTCTAATGTGCTTAAAGTAGCCCTTCTTCTCCTCTATATATTGGGTTATTATGGTATTGTAGAACTTTGTCTCTTTCTTTTTGAAGTTGTGAATAGTATCTTCTTTATTGGTTGGGGCTGGGTTTGTGCGAGTGCTTGAGTAGGCCCTGATAATGAGCCTCGTACTAGAAAGGCTGGGTTTCGTGATAGTATTACTTAGTAGTGGCTTGTTGGTCTTGCTTGGATTGATATAGTGCTATATTTTGACTCTAGACGCGCGAGCCTCTAGCTGGTTGATCTATAATATCTAATCCTTTGGACTGTTAAGTTGGATCTTTGTGATGGCCTTATTGGCAGAGGGCTTGGATATGTTGGGAGGTATTTTAGGGTGGTGGGTAGTAGGTTAGGTTTGTGAATATTGTTTTTGAAGTAGTTGAGGTGTAGTTGAACGTGCTGTCTAGTTGTAATAGCTTTAAAATTGGATAATGATGCGTATGAGACTCTTAATTGTTGGACTTTATGCGTTAATTGGGTTAAACTTTTGTGTGTATTTCGTAAGTTCTGAGGTATAAAGGTCTCCACTAAAATCTCTGCTAGATATAGGTACCCACAATCCGGCTATTGGTCGGGATGAATTTCGGGTAAAATCGGCATACGCCTATTGGCATACGCCTATTGGCATACGCCCAGTTCGACACGGGCTGCGCCCGGATCCCAGCTACTAGGGCCTCGCTACTTCAGGCACTAAGGGCGGCTACGCCCAGCGAAGCGAGAGTAGCAGCCCCGCCGCATCCCGCACTAAAACCACCTGAAGTGCGCGCATATTATGCACTTAGACACTTTCCTTCCTTAATATAGATTCTTATAATTTAAGGTACCCCTCTATTAAATAAATATTGGCTCCGCCCCTTATATATCTATATTCTTGATTATCCTTATGCTTTGCTGATTATATTGCGTAATAGAAGGTGATAGATTAGCGGGCAATGTGCGAGATGCTGCGTTACCTGCGGCAAATTTTATAGAAGTCCTGACTACTATATATAATATAGCAAGAAGACTTGAATAATATATATAAGTAGTAGAGAGTAGCACCTAGACATAGTAAGTAATTCCTATATAAAATGTAAATAACTTAGGCGGATTAATAGTAAGAGAAGTAACTATTGTACTTAAGCTAGTAGCTACTCCTACTGCTATACCTAAGTTAGTAATCTCTCGCTATAATCTACTCTTAGACCTACCTAAGTTCTTAGGATAATGCGAAGAGTATCTAGCTTAAGTAGTGTAGATATATAATAAACTTATATTAGATTAGTAGTTTTTAAAAGTAATCAAGAGATATTCTATCTAATTAATACTTATTTAGGCGATACCCTATAGAAAGTTATATAGATATTTTATAAACAAAGCGAAATAAATAGCGCGTATAGCTTAGGCGATTTTATATATTACTTAGATTAATTATATTTAGACCGTAATGCTAGATAGTATGTAACAAGCTTACTATTTAACTTATAGATAAGAAAAAGTAAAAGCTTTATTACTTTCCTCCTAGTTGAAGTGCTTATTAGTATAAGCTAGAGGCGTAACTTAAGTAGAGAGTATTTAAATTAACTTCCTATAAAGATTGCTATTATATAAGCTTATTAAGTAGGAATACTCTAGGTAGTTACAGCTAGTATATTATAATTATTAAGGATATTGTGTGGAAGTAAAAAGATTTTAACTACATAAAGGTAACTGCTAATAGAGCCTAACTCCGCGCGCACCCCTCGCAAGTTAATAGTAATAGTAATATATATATGACTAGGTCTATGTGGGCTATAAAGGAGTTGAATAGCCTAAATATAGAGACGTAATGCTACTACTTTGAGTATAATAAAGTTAGCTATTTGAGAAGGAATTACTCCTAGCAAAAGGCTGGCGGCAGATGTGTTGTAAGAATAGGTAATAGTAAAGAGAATATAACTATTAGTAATACCTTAAATAAGTTAGGTAATAATTTGGGAAAAGAATAACTCTACTATAAAATTAGGTAGTAGAGTATATAGAGAAGAATAGGTAGATTAAGAGGTATTTAAGAGAAAGTATAGAATAAGTAGACCTTTAGTAACTCTTATAGTTAGGATTAATAAATAATACCCTATTTATACTCTTATAGATACTAGTTATAATATTTATATCCTTATAGATTATAAGTTTACCTACTAACTTAAGTCATTATATATTAATTACTAGAAGTAGTAATTATGCGGCTTTATTGATTTAAAGGTATAGTTATCTATAAAATTGAGATAAATAGATACCTCTAGCAAATCTATACTTATATAGTTTATAGCCTTAATGCGGAGTTATTCCTTAGGAAACCCTAGATAGAGTATAACTATATAGTTTAGTATACTATAGAAAGGTATATCTTCTATAAAAGAGCGTAAGTAAATATCCTATTATCTATTTAGGAAGAATCTGCTTGTATCTATGAGATTTAGGAAGCTTGTTTCCTTAATGCTGCCTTATTCTAAGCGGTCTGCTGCTATATAGCTATAGGATAGTTAGAAACCCTATTAGAGATAGTATTAGTTGTAAGGGTAATAAGTATGAAATATATAAATAAGGCCTTATAGAATAAAGAACTACTATCTAACCTTATTATAAAGCTGCTAACCTACCTTGCGGAGTTTATAGATCTATTTGAACTGTCTAAGGTATACCTGCTACTACTAATGCAGCCTAGTATTAACTATAAAATTCTACCAGAGTAAGATATGAGTAGATGAGAAGTAGAACTACCTTAGGGATTACTATATAAAATATGTAGAGAGGAACTCCTAGTTCTATAGGAGACACTTATTAACCTATTAAATAAGAGGTTTATTTAAGTAAGGAGCTTACCTATAGGTATGCTAGTACTATTTGTGTAGAAGCTAGGTAGTAGCATCTAGTTTTGCTGTAACTACTGTATGCTAAATATAGTTATAAAGAAGGACTGCTACTCCCTACTACTAATTGTAGACACTCTCTAAAGGGTTAGTATAGTAAAGTAGTATATAAAGCTAGATATTATATCTATCTTCTATAAGATCTGTATTAAAAAGGAGAGTATCTCTAAAACCGCATTTAGGATGTAGTATAGCCTATTTAAGTATCTTATATATCCGTTTGAGCTAACTAGAGCACTTGTAATCTTTTAGCGCTATACCAATAAGACGCTCTAGGAGTTTCTTAATAACCTTTGGTTAAGTAGGTATTTTAGAGGTTAGAGAATGTTGGCCTTAATCTAGACCTACTAGAATCCAAGTTCTTAATAAAAACTATTAAATATATTGGATTTCTTCTAAAAGTGGGTGAATGAATTATATATAACCTAGAGAAAGTCCGTACTATCTAGGAATAAGCCCTACTGAGGTTTATTAAAGGAGTTTAAAGTTTCTTTAGATTTATAAACTACTACTGGGAAGAGCAGGAGCCCAATGGGGACTACAAAGATGGCAAACAACATAACACTACCTTTAAAAGGATAGGAATAATAAAAATAGGCTCAAACAATGCGCGTAGCGATTCGCAGATCTAATTAGAAAGAATGGGAAGAATTGGGCTTGAAATGAAAGAGATATTGCGGAAAGTCGTATGTAGGATTATTAAGGTATGAGCCTCTTGAGGCTGAAAAGACTATGAATGCTAAAACTATAATAATAAAAAATTGTCAAGTTCCTGCTCCCCTCTCTATATTGTAGTCTTCTGCTTTTTAGACCCCTATAGGCAGTGGGCCTGTAGCTCTGCTAACTAAGCAGCGAGGCTATCCTATTCCATCCCAATTGTCTCCTTAAGCCTTACTGAAGGGCTCCTATAGGGAGTCTCGATAACTAATTTAAAATAAAGGAAATAAAAGAAATACTACTATATAGAGCCCTATTGGCGGACTTGTTTTACTGTCTCCTTTGTGGTGGGCGGTCTTGCTGCAAAGTGAGGCTATTAATAGCTTTTGCCTTCTATCTTAGTTTATACCTTGATGGCTATCTCTCCTTCTCCAGCTGCTCCTTGTGTGCCTTATCCTATTCTAAGCCCTAATATAACAAAAGCTATTCTCCCTATTGGGGTGGGTATGAAAAGTTATAATAATATGCTCCCTTAGGTGTGTTCTACTTAATTTAATTCTATTAATTTACTTATTATTATATATAGTTTCATGATTACAATTATGCTTATCTAAGGCTATAGGTTAATGATAATAGCTTAGTGGGTTTACTAATAAGTCTCTGGAAGGTCTTATAGGTATTGGGATAGGGTTGGGGCTCTATAAATGTTAATCTTTAATTTAGCGTCTGAGATAGTTAAGCTTACTATTAGATATTTTAGATAATAGCGAATTTAGCGACTATAGTAGTGTAGATATAGGTACTAGTATAAGCGTAGATAGAGATGGAATGTGATAACTAGAAGGAGGGTCCTAAGTTGGAGAGAGGATAATATTATTATTACTACTAATAGGAGGCTGACTGTCTATAGGGGTAGATATAATATGAATTTAGGGGAAGAATAGTGATTTTTTGAAGTCTTCCTGGGAGATATTAACGTCTCTTAGTGCTAACCTACCTTTAATAGGTATATTATAAAATTCTGAAGTAATAGTAGAGATATACTAATTAACTAATAGGATATTAGACTCTAGGAAAGCGATAGGATCTCTCTAAACTATTTAACTATATTAAGGCAATAGGAAGCCTTCTCAGATCAATTCCTAAGCCTACTTAATATATTAAAGCCTATATATAAAGCTATCTCATTATTATATAGAGTTAATAATATACTAGCTTATTAATAGAATTTATAGTAATTAATTAGGGGCTTCTAATACTTTATATCACTCTTTAAGGTTGTTTATAGTATCTATAAACCTCTAGTTACTTTATAAGTCCTATATTAAATCCTAGTAGTAACTGCAGCCCTATACTTAGTCTACTATAATTAATACCTAATGCGTGTTGCTGTAATTTAGGAATAAAATAACTATAGTTATATTATAGATCTCGTTTTTTAGGTCTAGGTCTATAGCTTCTACTAAAGTCTTATTAAGGGTTTCACCTAGTACCTAAGGTATGCTATGAGGAGAGATAGAATACTTATAAGGAAAGCCTCTAATTACTATTTATAGTAACTCTATAAGATTATAACTATCTATGTTTCGTTCTAAAATTAAGGTCCCTTTTATATCATAGATATTAGATAAATAGTTAGTATAATCTATTATAGTAATTTATAACTCTTTGCTATATTATAGTACTAGTTGATTTATAGACTCTTTATTGCCTCTAATATATAAGGGTACTATAGAAATAGGGTTATCCTTATTTAGTATGGGGTTAGGTCCTACTCTAGTATATTTAAAGTTAGCTATATTATTATAATAGATATAATAAACTTAATTATTAGGGAAAAGCATAAGATAAAGTAATATTAACAGTTTTATAGATCTAGGTATACTAATATATTATATTAAGTTAATTAGTTACTATCATTTATTTATTCTTAAAAACTACTTAACTATATCTCTCATCCTAGCATTCTGAATATTATTGAACTCTATTAATAGCCTTATCTCTTTAGTTTCTATAGCGCTATTTAGTTATTAGGTTTGCGAATCTCCTTCGCTAGGGTTAGGAGAGTTAATATCTATATTGTTGGGCGCAGGTGGACTTTAATCTTTAAAGTAATAATTATATTTCTTCTCCTACTTTAATTATATCTCTAGGCCCTTCTCCTTAAGGATACTATTCTTAAGTTTATGAGATATATCTTAATTAAGCCTATCTATTTTAATTAATATCTAGTATCTAGAAATTAGCTTTTTATTAATAAAAGCTACTAATAACTAGTTAATTTAATTAATCTTTCTTACTATTATTAGTCCTTTTATTAATACTAAAATCCCAGTCTAGAAGAATATTGGGAAAGGATACGTGGGTTAGCGCCCACGCATGGCTAGGAAAGCTGTGATTATGTAAGCCCATATGCGCATATATACGCGCGCATCCAGCACTCAGGATATCCAGCATCAGCATTATCATCATTAATATCACGGTTTTTTATCATTAATATCATGCTTCCACAACCACAGATCTTTTTAGTATCTTTAAACTTTTTAGCCTCAAGAGGCTCATACCTTAATAATCCTACATACGATCTCCACGATATCTCTTCCATTTCAAGCCCAATTCTGCCCATTCTTTCTGATTAGATCTGCCAATCGCTACGCGCATCCTTCGAGCCTATTTTTAGTATTTCTATCCTTTTGTGGGTAGTGTTGTGTTGTTTGCTATCTTTGCAGTCCCCAACGGGCTACTGCTCTTCCCAATATCCTAACCTAGTTAAAAGAATATAAGCTAGATATCTATATTAGAGGGTCTATATATATAGCTAGTATAAGGTATAGTTATTATATAAAGACATTAGAAGTATTAGCTCCTTAGCTTCATAAAAGGCTTATTATAATAAAAAGTATTAACTATAATCTATTTTCCACTCCTCTCCTTAACTATTAATTATTATAAAACTAGCCTCTTCTATTTTATAAGTTAATTAGTAGACTTAAAAAAATTACTAACTTCTTAGTAGTAGTAGCTAAATAGATAAAAGGTATGTCTACTATTTCTATATTTAGTTCTGCCTCCACACTATCTCAAAAGTCTCTATTATTAAAATCTTCCTCTATACCTCTAATTATATAATAGTGAAATAGCTAATTATATTTAACTTATCTAATAATATATTAAATAACTATAGTAATATTATCAGGCTATAGTAGAGCTTTATTCTCTAAAGCACTAATAGCATTAAATATCCTAGCTACGATATACTGCATTTAGGAAGAAAGCACCTACTTATATAATACTTTTAAAGTACTAGACTAGTACTTAATAAGCGTGCATGTTATTATAAGGTAAAAAGGATATATCTAGCTAATAATTAATTCTTTTGGGGGTAGAAATATAGTATAATAAATTATTGGCAGCTAATGTCTTATGGCTCCGCTTAGTCTAACGCACAGGATATCTAATTATATCTACTTAAGTCTGAAATCAGCTTCTATTAGGTGTAGTAGGCGCAGGATAAGTTAACTATCTAATATGAAGCAAAGGAAGGTTTAAGGTCTAAAGCTACTAAATACTAATATTTAGTCTCTCATTATTATAAGGAATAACCTTCCCTATTATAAGATACTATAACTAAACTATTGGAGAGGTAGGAGCAACTAATTTATAGACCTAATATACTAAGGTATAAATAAATTAATTAAAGGAAGGAGTTTAAAAAACTATAGTTAAAGGTTAAGTGTTTTTAGTGAGGGGGGGGCTTATAATATATCATAATATAGTATAGTAAATATAATAGAAAAGAAAAGAATAGAGGGGGCTAGAGGAGTTAAAGGTATAGTTTTTAAGTGAGTTAAGAAATCTTAAATAGAAAGAATAATTAACTCCTCCTCCCTTGTCTCTATCTAATAGAAAGTAAAGTAAATATGAGATGAAAAGCCTAATAGTGAATGAGTATAGCCTCTACGTAGTAAGAATGAAGAAAAGGATACTACTTAGTAGCTACTACTATAGTAATAAATAGTTATATAACTAGATAAATAACCTCTTCTTCTTCCTAAATATCTCCTCTTACCTTTACTATTTCTTATCTTTTTTAACTTTAGCTAATTATCTTTATAATACCCTACTTAGGTTTATGAATTACCTTATCTATAATATCTAACTATAACTTCCTTATCTCTAGCATTAGAAATACTAATTAGCCTCGCTCTTATTATCTCCTAGTAAAAACCACGCTCTAGATTCTTAGCTCTAATATCCCTATACCCCTTTTTATTTAGTATACTAATAATTAACTCTAGGTAGCTCCTTTTCTTTCATTGCTTCTCTAGCCTATTAACTAATAGTTCTAGTTTATTTAGGTAATTATAAGCCTCGCTTAGCTTCAGCTTAACCTTCCTAGTAATAAGTGCTCTAAGGTAGCTTTTATATTTTAAGTCTTCTCTAATAAATCTACTAATATTATGAGATTAGCTTTCTAGAAGGCTTATATTGGTAAGCAGGATTTCAAGTAAATATTTAAGGCTACTAAGAGTACTAGAAGGTTTTATTATTTAGTTTTTATCTATATGTCTACTGCCTTTATCTCTAGTTTCTAATAAGTAAAAGTCTTTTAATAAGTAGTAGCTACCTATAGCTTATTTATTTAATCTTAGGGTAGTTATAATAGTATACCTTATATTTATTATAAAGAGCAAGCTTCTACTACTAGGAATCCCACAACCAGTATTTATATTTATAAATTATACTTTAAGTATATTTCTATACCTAGCACTCCTTATACTAACTACTCCTTCTAGAAGATATAGGAGAGGTATTTAATTAATAATCTAAGTATTTATATAAGGTATTGGCATAAAGCTATTTACAATAAGAAAAGGAGAAAGAGTAGTGAATTTAATAGTATAGCAGCAATCCCACAGTCTTAAATCCCAGCTAATACTACTATTATTACTATAGCTAAGTTCAACGTTTCAGCCCTTTAAAACAGTTTTTACCCTAAGTAAGCTCAAGAGCATTGTTCTAAAGCTAGTTTTACCTACTCTCACTATCCTTTTATACTTAAACCGCCCTTAGATTTTAATCTTTAGGAAATTACCTAGCACTTAGGGCTTCATATTGCAATATGAGGAAGGAAAGTTAGATAGAGAGGGGGGGGTATATTCAAGAGAGAGGTGTTTTTCTAAGTAATACTGCATTAAATATATAATGTAATAAAAGGATAGGTTTATAAATAAAACTCTTAATTATATAAAAGCATTATAATTTCCTCTATAAGTCGTCTTCTTTTTATTACTTTTATATAACTTTCCGCTATTATAGCTTAATTATTATAGTTAGGTTAGTATAGTATAACTATATATATCTACTAATAATCTATATCCTAAGTTGCAGACTTAATAAGTGAACTTTCTCTATTGAGCTTAAATACCTAACTAATGATAATAATGATAACAAATATCTCTTACTCTCATCCCTAATGTTTTAGAGATATTATCCCCAAAATCTCGAACTTTTAAAAAATCAAGAGGCATAAAGAAATATTATATTTAGGAGTATAAATAGATCTACAAATTCAAGGTTAAAATAGAATAAAATAATATCAAAAAACAAAAGAAATCATATTAATCTTTACTTAACCCTTCCATATCCATATAATTCTTCTTCTTGCTTTCCGATATCTCGGGGATTTTAATAATAAGCTATTGCTTTAACTTTAACGCTTCAATAGCTTTCTCTAAATCTCACAGGTATTATTTCAACTATATAATGGACTATAATAAGTTTCCTTTATTAGTAATATTATCTCTATTTATTTCCGCAGGTACTATAGGTTCTTTCTCCTCTTCCTCATCAGGCACATTATTATTATACTATTTACTTCCTATTGCAGGAAAGACCTTTACTAAGTTTTCTTCTAAATTAGATCTATAAATATCTATCTTACCTAGTTCCCAATATCCCTCTAGCGCTTACATATATTTTTAAAGTTAATTCCCACTAAAGGTTCTCTCAGTAATCTCTTTAGTAGCTAATATTCCCAAGCGGTAGGATAGCATATTAGGAGCCTGGGATAGTATTTATAAAGGTCCTTACTAATAATAGTCTAGCTTCTTAATAGATAACTTCATTAATAGAGCCTTTAATATCAAATACTAGGATGAGGTCTCTAAATTCTAACCTCTCTTCCAGCATAGTTTGTTTATATTTCTTATTATAATATTTAGTAGCTTTTTTGTGCTGGCTTTTAATTATCTCCTCTACCCGTTTTCAATTCTTATTAAGTTATAAAAAGGCTCGTAGATGTATTTAAAACTCTTCTTATTAAGTTATTACTAAGTCCTAGTTAAGAACCCACTAAGTTTAAGTTAATATCTCAATAGGAGTAATAGGATTAAAACTATACAAAAGATAAAAAGGGCTAAAGCTAGTTAGCATATAAATACTTAATTAGTCTGTAAATAGGGCTCCAGGCAAGTATAGGCGAGGGTCAACATCCCCTCTTCCTTTAGTCCATATTAATAAAGCGTATATAATAGGCTTATATCTAGACTTAATTACTCTATTGGCCCTAGAGTTATAGGCTAAAGTTATTCTCCTTCTTATACTATACTTCTTATTTAACTTAATAATAATGTCCTTATTTTTAGGTCCCCTATCTATAATTAATTCTCTATATAAGCTATAGTAATAAATAACTTCTTCTTAAAGAAACTTTGCAATAGTAGCTAATATAGCTCTTCTAAGCTATTAGGCTTTAGGCTATCTACTTAACTATTTTATATTATTTCTAACCTAATATCTCCTCCTTAGTAGGCTCTAGGGCCTGAATTTGCTCTAGAGTTAGTCTTTTTCTAACTCTTTATTATTCTTAGAGGAGTATATCTCAACTTCGTAGTCCTCCTCCTCCTCTTAGCTAGTAGAATTAATCTTTAGGGTCCTGATTTTAGCAACTTGTAGTAGCTAGTTATTTTTTATAGAGTAGCGCTATAACATATAGCTCTTAACCCTATAGGTATAGTAGGTATAGGTATCCTTAGGGCGGATATCTTTATTCCTTTACTACTAGGGATATACTAGGTAGCTATTAGAGAATAACTCTAAGTCCTATTAGGGGCAATATTTCTTCTTTACCCTTAAGATATATACTACTCTAGTTATATAGGTAGCTCTATTAGCACCCTTAGCTACTAGCTTCTGTAGGGTACTTAGAGATAGCTTAGAGCCTTTTAGTATTTAACCTTCTAGGTAATATTCTAAACTTTTAGAGCTACTTATTATAATTAGAAGGTAGGTAAATAGTAATTAACTAGTTTTTCAGCCTAGGAGTAAGAGCAGCCTCTAGGAGGGATATCTAGACTTAGCTAGGCTAGTTGCTACCCCCTGCGTTAGCTAAGGTTTACTTAAATCTTAGCAAGAAGGCTGAGAGAGACTCTATCTCTCTCTACTAGAGGGTCTGCAGTTAGGCTACTACTTGAAGCTATAGGTTATAATTCTTTTAGGTTTAGTTAAAGTAAGCTATAAAATCCTTAAGTAAGCTATAAAATCCTTAAAGTTATATTTTTCTCTCTTACTACCTATTTAATAGAAGGTAGAGACTACTAGTTAGGGGTTAGTATCTAGGTATAAATTAATAATATATTATGGCTCTGTATTTATAGAGTAGAAGACCTAGTTAATTATGAGAATATATCTTATTTATTATGCCCACGAGGCGCATTTTCTCTACTAACCTAAGAACTTTAGGAATAAGGGTAGTAGCTTCTAGGTTACTATACTAGGTATTATAAGTAGTCTACTAGTAGTAGTTATTTACGGGGGTATAGCTAAATACTAGTTGCCCCTCTATTGCTCCTATATTTACTACTAGAGATAGTTCAATGCTATTACTAATTTAGTATATAATGGCTCGCCTTAGCTATTAGCTATTAGGTTATGAATTATCTTAGTAACTAGTAGGGAGCGGCGCTTAATCTATTTCTTATTATTATAATAGTAAGCTTTAAATATAAAGGGCTAGACCTAAGTATATGTAATAAGAGGTAGCATAATACTATTTATTTGAAGCTAAAGAGGAAAAGAAAGAGTTTTCCGCTTTGGTAAGGTTACGCTAGGTTTGTGGGTAGCTACTAGGTAGGCGCTGAGAGCGGTGAATCTAGGCAGAAGCCCAGATAGTTCTAACTGGGCGTAGCCTATAATAGATAAGTATTAGTATATATTAATAACTACCTATAATATAGAATGGTACAAATAAGCTATTGATTACTCTTAAGAGTAATATAACCTATATTAACGCCTGCTATTCTATTCTATATAATTGCTATAGACCTTATTATAGGATTACCTAAAATACTATTATAATACTTAAGATATGAATAAGAGAACTTCTTACTCTTAAATATACTCCTTCCTATTACTAATAGATTCTTTAAAGCCACGCTACTTATCCCAGAATATTTAATATATATAGTAGAAATCTAGAGCAAACTCCTCCTATATAAACTTTAATATAGGAACTAGAGAATACCTAAAGCTATTATCTCAAATAGAGATAAGAAGTTCTTATCAAAAATTTAAACCTCACTATAATTACAACTAAATAAAAAACTAAAGTTCTTAACTATATATTACCCTCAAACTAATAGTATATTAGAACATAAAAACCAAACCATTAAACTCACTATATTCTTTTACATTAATATCTCTAATATAAACTAAACTAAAATACCACTAAACCTATAATATAATCTAAATAACGCCTACTCATAAGTTATAAACTACTCAATAACCCAAATCCTCTATAGCATAAATACAAATAACGCATTTAATATATTAAGAAACTTAAACCCACAGCTTAACTGCAAAATCTTCCAGAAAGAAGCCAAAATCTTAATTATAATAGCCTAGCTGTATATAAAAGAACGCTAAAATAAAAAAACACTACTTTATTACATTTAAGCCTAGTGACTAAATTTACCTCAAGAGAGGATCTAGCTACTTCTTACTAGAATAACCTAACTTAAAATATAGCTACTAATAAATCTCATTCAAGATCCTTAAATGCATTGTGAAACTAGCCTATTAACTAGATATTCCACTAAACATAAATATCCGCCCAGTAATATCTATCATTTAGCTAATATTAGCGCTAACCCCTAGAACTAACCTTTTTAGGTAATAAAACAACTATTAAGAACCTATTAATATTAAAGAAGCTAATAACATGCAGTAGCTTAAACCCTATAAATATTGTAAAATAGAACGTATTCTCAAGAAATAAATATTAGGCTAAAGAAAGATATAATATCTAATTAAACAGAAGAGCTACCCGCTTATATATACTATTTAAATAAATAAAGACGCTATAAATATAAATAAACTTATTAAAGTATTTAAAAGCAATAAATAAGAAATAGGATATTATGCTAGCAAACTTAAGCCTAGTAGCTTAGCTAACAAAATAATAACTTAACCCTTAAGCTGGATAAAAAGCTAGCAAAAACAAATCAAATAAGGGGAAAACTTAAAAAGAATTCAAAATAATAGCAACAAGAAAATATCTAATAATAATAACAAAGAGGTATTGAATAATAACTTTAATACTTATTACGCCTAGACTAAGCTATTTAACTACAAAATATAGTATAAAAACCTCCTTATTACTAAATAATGCTATTAATTGCTATTAAGCGTATTACTAGTAAAGCTCTGGTTAAGCCTAAATAGTAAGAATTCTACCTCAGGCATTATAAAAACTCTATAACTAAGCTTATTACTCCATCTAAACCTATTTCCCACTCTTCTTAGTATCTAATTAAAAGATTTAGCTATGTTACATATATAAAATAAAAATATATACTATTAGAATAACCTATCTGCTTATTACTATCTTTCTAAGTAGCCTAATATTAAACATTTTCTCCCGCACCTAAGTATACTTTTACCTTTATAGTAAACTGTACCCCTATTATTACTATAAAGGCCCTCATTCTTACTATTCCACCCCCCTTTAATATATTTATTATTATGAAAGGCGCTTATTATACTCCTTGATATATAATATTGAAGTAGTAGTTCTATACTCTTAGGACTATTAATATATTATATAGGTAGTTACTACTTCAGTTATAATAGATTATATTACCCCAAACTAATAGCTATATTTATTACTCTTAATTATATTTAATATTATTTTATTAATAGTATTATCCCTAAAAGTAAGTCTAGCTATACTATTACTAACCATATTACTTATAAATAAGCCATTACCTATAAGTCTAATACTCATAGTAATAATAAGAATATATCTAGTATCCCTTTTATCCTCTATTCTATAATAAATACCTATCTTATTCCTTATCCTAAGCTAGCTAACCTTAATAAATTCTTAAAAACCTTCCCCAATATAGCTTCCCCCAAGGAATAACCCCTTATTAAGCCTTATAGTTAAGACTTATAATATTATAAACCTGTTATAATAGTTATTAATACTACTAATGCTGCTAGCGCCTCTAGTAATACTAATATTAATAAAAGCAATAGTGCTACTCACCCTATTAATATTTAAGATAGCACTAAAGAGGCTATTAATAAATATAATATTCATAAATTTAGCTTTAGTAGTAATAACGCTACCACTAATAAGAATATCTCTATTAGCAACTCTAATAATAATATAACTATATCTACTAAAAGAAGAACTACTAACTAGTAGAAAACTAGTTACCTAGCTACTCTTACTAAGCCTACTACCTCTCTTAGCACTAATATATCTAATATAGCTAATACTTCCGCTAAGAAAATTAAGCTTATTTATAAGATATAAGCCTATAGCGCTCATATCACTAAAATCACTAACCTCCTCTAGGGCGCTAAAGAAGCCTAGTAAGCCCTTGCTAATACTATTAAGACTAGTAATAGTAATATTACTTACCTCACTAATAATATAAGCAAATATATTACTATTATTACTAATAACTTTAAGGTTATTATAGCTATAATTCCATAAGAGCCTATTAATAATAGCCTGGGATACTTAGACCTAAACTAATACCTAGTAGTAAAAACGCCTACTAAGCATAACATAGCAAACGCAAGCCTTAATAATATTAAACGCGCCACTATATTCAACGCCTTCAACCTCCCTAGCTTATCTAAGACGCCTATCAATATTAATAGCCCTAGTAGTAATACTCTAAAAAAGGTAGTTATGACTAACTAAGGCGCTATAACTACTATGACTGGATATTATTACCTAGC
This sequence comes from Colletotrichum euphorbiae, assembly GCA_037178605.1. Taxonomy (NCBI): domain Eukaryota; kingdom Fungi; phylum Ascomycota; class Sordariomycetes; order Glomerellales; family Glomerellaceae; genus Colletotrichum; species Colletotrichum euphorbiae. The sequence goes on along the minus strand of JAXCEF010000073.1, from coordinate 42,469 downwards.
GCGCTACTATACTAGCTATATTACTACCTAAATAGCCCTTTCTATCTACTATTACTTTATAGGCATAACTAATATTACTAACCTCCTTACTAACTAGAGTTATAAGTATTATAATATATATACTATTATTTAGAATAGAGACTCTATTTTCAGCCTATTTGCCTATCACATTAAGAGCTACAATAAGTTTGGTGCTATCTCCCTCTTCTTTATTATTAAAATAATACTATAATATAAGTTCCCTAGTATCCACACTAACACTAATAGGTATATTACTAAAGCTATAATAAATGATATTAAAATAGACGTAATAAACGTGCTTATCAATATCTAATCCGCTAAAGCCAAGGCCGCCATTAACATATAGTACCACGGAATTAATAATATTAAAGTAACCCGCAGTAAAATAGTTAAACTAGCTGCATCTATTAAGATCCTCAAGGTATATAGCAATATAGAGTATAAAGCTACTTCTTATATACTTTATAATTCTTATTTCTAAATATATAGTCTAACTCGTAAGTTCAGAATAACTTATAATTTGCCTTTAAGAGGTGAATAATAGTAGTAGTATATATTATAACTATATTATTATCTTATAGAATAACTATAGGGCTATTTACTATACTACTAATAGAGTAATTAGAGATATCTAGGATAAGAGGCTTAAGCTTGTCTCTAATATAGCTCTAGAAGGCGCTTTCTATACTAAGAGTAGCTATATAAGGATTAATACTATTCTAAAACTTAAGGCTAGCTGCTTTAGTATATAGGAGATTAATCTAGAGGATATAGTCCTCATATTTACGCAGGGTAATAATAGTTATAGTAATAAGTATAATAATAGTTACTATAAAAGAGGTTTTATAGTACTTATAGCGAATAGTACATATTAATTATTAATTATTAAATAGAGTAGTAAGTTGATATATATAATTATATATTATATATATCTAACGTATATACTCTGTTTCCTTATCAGTATATAAAGCCCTTTACATAGCGCCTTTATAATAGGCCTAGCGCGCCCAGAGTCCGCCTGGAGTCCGTCCGGATATTGTGCGTATCTCCAGCCCATTCAAGTGCTCCTGGGCCTATATTCTGACATAATCTCGCATCAGTCGCTTTATGAAAGTGCGACGCATATTGAACTGCGGATGTCGAGATACCCAAATGCGGTAAAGACGAGCTTGGCGAGGTCCAAGAAGGCCGAGAACTTGGCCCGGGTTAAACCGGATCAATGCGGGGTCTTGGGGGTTCATTCGGGAAGGCTAGCAGAGAACACCATGCCGGTCAGGGTAAGAGTGAGTTCCACTCCCTCGCGGTTGTTCTTTCGTGTATGTACTTCTTTTCCATGCTCTTGCTCCTCTCGAATCTCCAAACCTCTTCCAGGCGGCGCTCATTCCTGCTGTGGGCTCGTATTGGTTGAAGGTCCGGTCAACCATATTCTAGGTGTTCAGCAAGTTGTCCTGTTTGGCCTTTTCTCAATCTTCTTCCAACCGTCACATCGAGTTTGCTTACATTCGTGCTTGTGGGGACGCACTTGGACCGCTTGACTCATCTTATCGGATGATGGTCGCACGCGACTGAGTTTCGGACTCGATGAAGAGTGGACAGAGTGACGGGAACGATGCGAACTTATATTAGGTCATGAAAAAGATATTTGGACTCGGGTGTTACTAACGTCTCCCCAGACCAAGAGTTTGCCTTACGCGTCTCACAGTCGCTGGGCGAATCCAAACGCCCGAGGACAGACTTTGTACCGTAGAATCCTTCGCTGTGCTGCACAAGAGTCGTGGCTGCGAATAACCTCAGATCATGTTTGAAAAATTTGTGGGGCTAGAGGTTTAACGCTGGGCCTCATTCGGAAGATATAGCCAGCATCTTGATAATCGGTAAGTCTCTTCCTGATGCGCTCGACAGTGACTGGTCGAAAAGATCTTCGGTGGGACGCCGGAGGTTATTTGTCGGCCCATACCAAATCTCTTCCCGCGTGCCGTCTTGGCCCTCGTTTAGCCTCATGAGGTGCTAGTATGAGTCTCCCGCGGGACACGACCTACCAGGTTTCAGCTTAACATGGATGGAATTCCGGAGCCATGATAATCCTTCTTGGATGTGGTTGGCCATCGCATCTCGTGATCGGGGCCTTTTCCGTTCTGCTTCGACCGAGTATCGACTCACCGTAGACACGACCGGGTCCATCAGCTTACAGCAATGTCCGGTGCCGTGACTCCCGGAATGGTGGGTCTGGTGAGGATAGGCGGCGGTGCCGACTTACACTGGAAGCGCGCCAGGATCATCGTAGAATGGGTTTGTGGGATTAAACTCTGATATTATCCTGCATTGACATCTATTCTGATCTTATCTGATCCCTGTGTCGATCTTGCGACTTCTTACCTTTCTTCGACAAAGACGACGGCCAGCCTCGAAGGGAATCGAAAGCGAGGCCACGATGCCGTGGTAGATGAGCCCGAGCCTACCGGCCCAACGAATCCCTGTTGAAGAGGCCAAGCGTTCCTTCGGTAAGTTTTCTGCACCTCGTTGAGAGTAGATGAGCGGCATTTCCTTATGACCACCGACGGCAGATGAATCCAGTGCTCCCAGTCAAGACGTTCTGTTCTATACGCAGCTGGAGTTGGTCTCTGACTCGATGATCCTTTGTTGCCATGCATTGGCATTGGCTTCTGCCTCTTAGGCAGCGGCGTTAACACACTCTACACCTTCCGATTCCCGTCGATCAGTCTATCTCAGTCCGCCATCCAGTTCATGGCGTACCCTATTGGGAAAGCTTGGGAGTTCGTCTTTCCAGCTTGGGGAGTTTCTATCAAGGGACATCGCTACAGCCTGAATCCTTGTCCTTTCAACTACAAGGTTCATCCAGCCATCATCTGAGAACATACGTTTCTGCGGGGCACAAAGCTGACACCCCTGTCTTAGGGAAACATCCTCACCTATATCATGGCCAACCTCGGCTTTCTCACGAAACTCAGTGCCGACGTCCTGACCGAACAACGAGCTTTCTACAGGTTGAAAGCAGGATGGGGCTTTGAACTTACCATGACGCTTGGCAGCATTCTATTTGGGTTGGCACTAGCCAGTCTTTGCCGTTCCTTGGTGGTCGAGCCTGCAGGTTTGTTGTGGCCTGGGGTCCTCGATAACACTGCACTGAACGCGGCGCTGCATTCGAGCCGAAAGGAAGATGAGACAGGGTGAGTCCCTTGACCATGGCTTTCGTGCAATCATGAATGATACCAAACCCCAACAGAACCAAGTGGACGGCCTCAAGATACAAGTTTTTCATGTCCGCCTTCGCCGCATCCTTCTGCTGGTACTGGTTCCCCGACTTCATTTTTCCAGCACTTGGATACACCTGGATATGCTGGATTGCTCCGAGCCATGCGGTGGTCAATCAGGTCTTTGGGATGAAAAGTGGTATTGGCTTGCCGCCGTTCACCTTTGATTGTAGGTTAGCGTGAGTGGACATCAGAAAATGATGATATCGCTTACTCGGCATATTGAGTCAAATTGCCTACATTTTGTCTCCACTTGTTGTGCCAACTTGGGCGATCTGGAATGTCCTCACGTCTCTTGTCTTCTGGATCTACACCGTCTCTCAAGCCCTGTACTACTCAAACACCTGGGACTCCGCGTACAATCCCATTCAATGTCACTTCATGTACGACAAGATGGGAGAGACGTACAATGTCTCGAGAGTTATCGACAAGAAGTATGGGTTCACCCTTAATGATACCAAATACGAAGCAGCGTAAGGATCCCAGCTCTGTCATTGAAAATTTGCTGAACGCATTTGTCGTCCATATTTAACTCCCAGTAACGTACGCTCTCAACACTTTCGGTCTCTGCTTCGCCACGATTGCCTCTCTTTTCGTATGGTTATTCCTGGAAAAGCGCCGTAGCATTCCGGGCTGCATTCCCTGGATCTCAACTTCCCTCCTTATTGGGCCTCAAGGTTGTACCTCGAGGGAATCCCCAGCCTCTGTACTCGACCGTGCCTATGTGGTGGTATTGGATCGCTACAGCTCTCGCACTCGGTCTGGGTATGTTTGCATGCGAGTTCTACCCCGTCCAGCTTCATTGGTATGGCGTCACTCTTGCATTCGTAGTTTCTTCGGCATTCTTCACCCCGTTGAGTGAGCACTCGATCTCCGTTTACCGGAGGTGAAGTCATGATGCTGACCAAAGCGCTGGAGCTTGCCTGGGTGTATGCGACCACCAACATGAAGATTCAGATCAACATCTTCTGCTGCATCGTTTGTGTGGTACATCTGGGAAGGCAAGGTGCTTGCCAACATCTGATTCTTCGACCTGGGATACATCTCGGGCATAAAGGGTCTGGCGTTCGCCCAAGACCTCAAGCTGGGTATCTACTGCAACATGAGAGCTCCGCGTGCTTCGACCTCTGTCATTTCCCTAATGGCCCCATAGATTCCACCACGAAAGCTGTCCCTCGTGCAATTGGTCGGCCTAGTCATCGGCAGCCTCGGCCAAGTTTCCGTCCTCAACTGGGCCCTCAACCACATCCCGGACATTTGCACCACCAATCCTCCCAACGGCTTCACTTGCCCCTTCTCCCGCGCCCATGTCGATACCAGCATGGTATGGGGCGCGCCGGGGCCGCGTCGTTCCTTCTCTGAGGGGGCCATGTACCGAAACTTGCTCTGGTTCTTCCTGGTTGGAGGCTGGAGCGGTGCTACCAGTGATCGTCAACTTCCTTAGAGTGAAGTTCTTCCCAAGCTTATGTGGCTCAAGAAAGTCCACGTACCCATAGGTTGTTTCTCGGAGCTCTCAACTATATTCCTCCGGCATTTGTACCAACTACGGTAGCGGGGCGATTGTGGGCCTCATCTTTGGGTTGTCGAACGAGAGGAGACAGCGAGATTGGTGGAGAAGACACAACCTCGTGCTCAGCTCTGCGTTTGACTGCTCGGTAGCGATCGCTGGTATTCTTATCTTCTTCACCTTATTATACTGGAGCCTCGAAGAAGCTCAAATGGTGGGGAACAGATGTCTATAAGGTGAGTAATAATGGTCTTGTCCGGGAGGAGGAAAATATGCCGACTCGTTCGTGAAGAACACTTGTGACTGGAACAGCTGCACTTACTTGCAACGAGACGCCGAGTAGGCCGTCAGCATAATTCTACTCTTATAGTTCAAGCTATGAAAACCAAGTACCTCAATCATCCCGATATAGTCAAGGTTGCTTGCCGGACTCGTAGCTGAAAACCATATCTTCAAGCTTATGCCAAGGAGTAGCGTGCTATCACCCAGCCACGTGTCTGGTCCCGACATAAGCACGGCGACGCGTTATATATATACCTAGATATCGGTATCTTCCTTAATTCATCCGCGGATCTATCCCTTTATATGAACCGTGGAAGGTGTTTTGCCCCTCTAAAACCACCTAGACAGATGCACCTGCCTCCAGACATCAGCATCCTTCGCCTCTTGACGGTGGTTGTCGCTCAGCTTGCAACAAGGCAGAGTGCCAGAGTGGTGATTGGGTACGACTCGAAATCGTATGGCTTCGGCCGCGTAGGTCCGAATCCTGCCTCTGTCGTTCTTTTTATTGGGTTTTGTATCGAGAGACATGGTTTTGCTGTCGGGGTGAGCTGAGGGGGGTCAACGGAAAGTGCTCTTGCCAGACTAACCTGACATTTGTAGTATGAGACACATTTCCGAATGAGTCGTACTGCGTTAGTAGAACTAGTTGAGAAATTCCTGTGATTAACATCGCAGAGGATGGAACGATCAGTTGCATGCCACTTTGACGTGATGCTGATCGTCTATGCAAGTCGTGAGAATATGACCAAGTCAGCTTGCTCCTTAATTAGTATTAGTGGAGAACGTGCGCTGAGCAATAGGCGCCGGAGCTGCTAAGGACTCAATCGGCGCAAGAAAGAGGAAGACCAGCATGACAACAAGTCAGAGATCTCCAAAGAAGACACGGGCTTCAAGCTCGATTGATGATGATTGACGACCCTCCAAGAGAGCCGCTGCTTGAACGGTCAAACATTGACGCCTTCAAACGGGTGGGTTCAGAAAGAAGCTTGGTTGTCAGCTGCAGACGCAGCCCCCAAGGTGAGAGCAAATGCCCCTTTTTTCTGCAGAGCACAGGGCAGCCCTGGAAACGTCACACTTGGTTGAATATTGCCCCGGGTCCCTGTGGCGGGGATCATGCTGTGTTCGGGCATGAACGGCGAGTTGGAATTGTCGCAATCGGCTCTTATCTCGTCGGAGACTCGGCACCGTCAAGGCCAACGGCCCGGTTGCCTCCGCAATTCTATCCCGGCGACACCGTCGCCTCGATGACCGTGTACGACGCCGAAGCCGAGCTGGTCAACATCCCCGAGAAGTACCTCATTCGAGTCCCGAATGGACTCGACCTGCAGCAGGCCACGGCTCTCACCCTTGACTGGAGCACAGCATATGCCATGGTCTTTATGGGACTGCCAAGGTCACCAAGGGTCAGCGCGCTGATGAAGCTGTGCCAGCTGCAGGGCGCTAAGGTCTACGGCACCGCCACCGAGCGAAACCACAAGGCTGTTCAAGCGGAGGGCGGCACCCCGTTTGTGTACTTCAACAAGGACTGGAAGGCCATGAAGAAGATGGGCGGCGCCGACGCCGTTCTTGACACGCTCGGCTTCGAGAGCTGGGATGAGTCTTTCAACATCTTTCTCCAAGTCCGGCATTCTGGTCGGCTATGGAGGCAACCTAATCTCGCTAAACGAAATCGCGCAGCCTCGGTCCTCGGTGATGCCCACCATGAAGCTACTGGCTCGTGGCATGGTCCCGTTTTGCCCCAAGCATAGTTGGTTCTACTGCATCACCCGCGACGACGCGACATTTGAGGCGAACTTGAAGGCGCCGTTCGAGTTGCCGGGCGAGGGCAACATCACTGTGCCTATCAAGAAGGTATGGGAGCTCGAGCATATCCAGGAGGCGCACCGACAGAGAGGGTCTACGGCACGGGCGTCGGATCGTTGCTTATTAGGATTTCTGCCGACAGCAACGCCCTGACTGATATCGATCTCTGAGATTTTGGTGTTTCCTCAAGCATTTGGTCTTCCGATTAGCGATGAATTTTGTTCGCAAACTCAGCAGCAAGTACGCTTTTCATAGGCTCCGTAATACATGCATTTTCTCTAACTTCCCAAACATCTCCCTGAACTCGATCGGCGGCTGTAGAAGCGAGCCTGCAATGCGTAAGGTGGCTCATGCCTGCCTTGATGCAGCCGTATTAGGTATTTCTCCTGTTTTTTGCTGACGCAGCAAACGCAAAAGTCCTCTACGCTCATCGTTTCCCAGTACACACTCATTCCCCTCACTTTCCTCTCATCTCAACTCAATTTTGCAGACCGGTACCGTAACGGCAACGATTGATAAGATTGAGATCGAACCTGCAGAAGCGGCATTCTCGGGGAGGGGGCGATCGACAACAGTAGGCCGCCCGCACCGCACCGGTTAACAATCACTCAAGAGTTGCGTGTTTCCCGTTCGCCTGCTTCGACCTTCTTCATCGACGCGTCATCTTCCACCATCGATTCTCCCAACGCTACGTTGTCTCCGTGAGAAACAGGCTCGGCGTGATGAACTGGATCACTCGGCTCTCCGTGGCAGGCCTCGTCGGCACCGCCAGCGCAAAAAGCACGCACAAATCGGCCGACTTCGACTGGGACACCATCACACCATCGCATAAGCTCGAATACCATCCATGCTACGACGAGTACAACTGCACGCGCCTGATCGTTCCGTTGGACTGGCTCGATGAGGAAAACTCGCACACGGTCGCATTGGCCATTATAAAACTCGCGGCAAAGGTGCCCGACTCCGACCCGGCCTTTGGCGGCACCATCTTCACGAACCCCGGTGGCCCGGGCGGCTCGGGCGTCGACTCGATGTTGTCCGAGGGCCACGTCTTGCAGGAAACCGCCGACACCGACCGCAAGAAATACGAGATCCTCAGTTGGGATCCCCGAGGCGTGCAGTTCACCTCCCCGAAGGCGGAGTGCTTTGATGATCAGTTGGCGAGAGGGGCCGATAAGATGCAACGTCTGGCCATCGGGCCGCTGAATGCCAGCCCGGACGCACTTAGGCGGCAGTGGGCGAGGATCCATGGGTACGGGAAGCTGTGTTCGCAGGGTGCGGTGAACGGCTCCATCATTCCGTTTGCGACGACGGCTTCCACAGTACGGGACATGGTTGCGATGCTGGACAAGATCCAGGAGCTGCGAGACGAAGAGTCGGTCACTCGACTCGCTGTAGGTGGTGAAGGGAGCCAGAAACCAATGCCTTCTCGATCCGATAAGCCGTTGCGCATGCTGTATTGGGGGTTCTCGTACGGTAGTTTCCTGGGCAACACGTTTGCTTCAATGTTCCCGGGCCGCGTCGGTCGGGTGATTGTTGATGGCATCGTCGATGCGGATGACTACGTCGCTGGAGTAAGTGTTCTCACGAACGTTGCAGGACAATAGGCTGACCTTAGCATCAGGGCTGGAAGACAAATCTCCAGGACACGGAAAAGCTCATCGAAGTATTCTACAAGACTTGCTTCACTCACAAGTCGAAGTGCGCCCTTGGTCGATCGGAAGACAAGAAGTGGGAAGACATACGCTCGCGAGTGCTCGACCTCGCCAAGCGCTTGGACAACGATCCCTTCTCTACATTGGAAGGAAAAGTGATTCGTACGCTGACTGGCTACGATGTCATCGACACCTTCAAGAAGCCCATGTATCAGCCTTCTACCAAGTTTGTGACCCTCGCTGAAAGACTTAATTCGGCGATGGAGGGCAATTATACCGCCCTTCTGGAAAACGCGTTTGCAGATTTCCCGCCACTTGACGGTATTTGCGCAGCGCCCAACGCAACCCTTCCATACCCTTCCACGACCGGTGATGGGGGGCAGAGCATTCTCTGCGGCGATGCTGAAGACGCAACGAGCATGACTCTGTCAGATTACCAGGCTTATGTGTCTGAATTGGTCCACCAATCTCCGACCTTTGCCGGATACTGGTCGCAGATCCGATTCGCATGCACGGGATGGGACGTCAGGCCCAAATGGCGCTACACGGGGCCCTTTTCGACACCTGAACACGATCCGTCCGTGGTGGAAGGCAAGCCGGCGGCGCCGCTGCTTTTCCTATCGTCCAGGCTTGATCCTGTGACGCCGCTGCGCAATGCGTACAAGATGAGTGAAAGGCACCCGGGGTCAACAGTGGTAGTCCAGGAGTCTATCGGGCATTGCGCGGCGGAGACTGGAAGCAAGTGCACGAAAGACATCATCCAGGCGTACTTAGAACACGGGGTTGTGCCTGAGGATGGGACGGTTTGCGAAGCTGACTGCGATCCTTGGGATGGAGACGACTGCTTGCCGTCAACCAAGGGTATCAAGGTGGCTGGATTGGGTCCGTCGCCGCAGATGCTTGTTCTATGATTTAGCAGATTCCTCAACCAGAGCTCGTGAAGGGTTTGACACCGGTAGCTGATGCTGATATCAGAACCCATTTTGGCACCTGGGCATGGAGAGACGAACACACCGACAGGTGTCCTAGAACATGAGGCACGGCTGAAGACAGAGACTAGTGTGCTTGACAAATTGCACTTTGAACCAAGCCCAACAGGAAAGTTGCGACGTGCATCCTATTCCGCCTCACAAGACGTCATCTTTAAGGCCTGTCTCTGGATGGCCGTTGGTCTAACCTGGCCAACAGAAGTCGATGCTTCGTCGGGGAAAACCGTGGACAGCCACCAAACTGTCAATCCCCGACACTAACCCGCTGTCCGAGTATCGTCGCCGAAGATTCCATGTCCTATTCACCCGCCACTACAGCACGATAGTCTTCTCAAACCCTTCTGATGATTAGGTTGAAGCCAATGTCTTCTTTCCTTGCCGCGTCGCCAAAAGTCCACGGCCAGCCTCCAGCCAGTTACCACTGCACACGAATCGTGACGGTGAGCAGCAAATTCCAACTCAATCGAGTTAAACGTTACGCGAGTTATAACATGCAGCTGAGACGTGCCTCCAAATAGCACCCAGCGTTGGGTAATGTTCTGCCCTCACGATGGTGTTCGCCCCCTTCAATACGAGATTTCATCTCCCGCTTCTGCCTGGCGATCTGGCATTCCCCGCCCGGCGTGTCGGTACTTCCACCCTTTCACTCGGCGACGATCACTTATGCATGCAGCCGACATGGCGAGCAGCAGCAGCGTCGCCGAGCAGCAGGCACCATGGGATAGTCACCCGAGTACCTGGAAGATTGACGTCAGGCATGCCGTTCTAGTCTGCTAATGAGGTTTAACTCTTTCAGCTTCCTTAAGCTTGAGACAGACACGAAGCTACCATCTGGTTAGCTCGGGAATCCCTCACGCCTAGTGGCTTACAGACTACTTTAGCATTGGTCAACCCGGCGCCGCAGACGGGGCATTTAGCTTGCATTCTGACATGTTTCGATGGTTCATCTTGCGCGGCGACAACCTGGAAAAGCCAGCGTCGGGAAGAAACCCGGCAGAATGGAAATGGGTATGCCCAAACGACATGCTGTTGAGGGAAGAGATCATTATGAAAACAGATTTTTGTTGAGATGCCGACATGAGTGAGTATAGAAACCGGCCAATGCCTGGTTTCTTGACTCATACCATCGCCACAGCTCATCATATTGTCGACAGTCTTAGAACCTATACTTATTATTCTTGCAGGAGTATATGGTTTAGTCCTTCACAATGAAATTCAACAATACCTTGCTTGCAGCAATCGCCTTCGGCATCTCCTCCCTCGCGCATCCTGTCGAGGAACGCGACGTTAAGACCGTACACCTCGCGTTTCATGGTGGGCCTGCATCGTATGAGTTGAACATCCCGGCCGACGGCCAAGTCTATTCGACCAGGGAGATACCTACTTAATACCTTTTTGCTGGATATTTCACCAACCTTCATGTGCTACAGACAGTGATATCTCGGTCAACATCATCGATGCGCCCGACTACAATGCCATCAGCCAGTGCACCTTCTACACCAACGGCGAGAAAGCTCTCGTCAGCGGCATTACTCCACAAGGTCTCCAACAAGTCATCATTGGACCTCCGCAGCCCGTCACAGGAGTGAGCTGCTATAGCATGTGCGTCCCGACTTACGGAGCTTGCTACGGTACCGATGACCAGTATGTCGGACCGTGCTGCAACGGCTTCTGCGCTGCGACCAGATGCCGGCCTTGGATCCAACCGACTTAAACCCCTTGTTGCGACTGATAGCCGATGCCAGAAGCCGCCTCGGGCTTGAGGGTACGTGCTTGCGGCACGATTGAGTCCGGAAGTAAGTAGTGACGGCCGGGAACATGAAGATTGGTCATGGCTGCTTGAGTATGCTTGGATTAATTTGGAAATTTTCAAGTTCTCCTGTTCAAATAGGTCCACGACATGCGCAGCTCCAGACTGAATTTATCCCGACTCTCCTCACGCGCCCCGGGCTTTCGGCCCGGAATTATGGGACCGGATCCGGCCCCGAGGACCCGGTGTCCCTTCACAATGACTCGGAGCCTCGGGTCACCGGTTGCCGCACTCCCTTTGCAAGCAAGCGCCATCGTCAGCTACCATACTTCCTGATCAGCTGCAGATAATAGCGTCCATTTTTAAGCAAAATGAGCTTACGAATCGTCAGTCCGCGCAAGCCCTTTTGTTCGACAACGCGCCATTTCCATCGTGTTTCTCAATGCTGAAGTCCTTCCAACGATGAGTGAAACAACGCTTGGCACTCGTAGTCCGACATCCCTGCATCTGCTACCCCTCATCACAACGTATCCCACACCGAAGGAACGCCGTTAGGACTTTCGTAGAAGCATAGCACGAGATTTATACCTACCTAGGGATTCTAAACGTTAGTGTGCAACTTCTAGCCTACAGCCTTTGGGATTAAGCACTATGAGTTTGAACATATAGAGTATATACTTCATATAGACTAATAAGTGAGAATATTATATATCTTATATAAAGTAAATTACCTTAAGATCTCAACTTCTTTCCTAGGTAACTTCCTCTCTAATAAGCTGCTTGAGAAGACCTTTAAACATTATACTTAAACCCGTTAGTATGGGACGGCGCCAACGTTTAGAATCCCTGGGTAGGTATAGGTAATTCAAGCGGTGACGAAGTCAAGTGTTTCAACGCCAAAAAAACGTTGTTCTACAAGCCCGCCAATGCCATCACCTTGCCAGTTTTGCAGCAAAAATATCCAACATGGCTTTCAAATCGACCAGGTCAACCGTCAACAACGAAGATTGTGATCTCCACTGCTAGTGCCAGGGCAAAGGTCCCTTGTAGTCTTCATTCCCGGCGGCGATGGCCACGGTCAGCAGTATAATCCAATCATCGTGGCCCTCTCGGACAAGTACACCTGCGTCACCTTCGATCGCCGCCAGATGTCCGCCAGCCAAGTCAAGTTGAAAAAATGTCTCATTTCCGCTTCAGCAAGCCCGCAATGTTCGCGTCATCATCAAAGCCTTGGGTTTCGACAAGGCCATCGTCTTCGGGAGCAGTACGGGTGGACTTCTCGCGTTCCCATTCGCTGACATCTGTTCGAAGGGGAGAACCCTAGCAAGTTGCCTTGTAATGGTGCCGATGACCGGCAGACACGTCGTAGAACCACGACCGAATTTCGGTCAGTAAAACCTAGGATGATAGCAACTAGTTTCGACTCGTTCATCCGCTGCAATTGTGCGTTGATTCTCGGGTGCTGACCAATTCCAGGCATTGACCAATGGGAACGATAGAGACTGCGAATTGGGCATTTGCCAATCAGATTGCCGTAAAATGCACATGATTCCAGCCAAGCAAAACTGGGAATTTCAGCTAATGGGGAATCCGGGCTTTTGGGGCAAATCATAGAGACGAGCTTCTTGCCCAAAGGTACGACATCACCATTTTCAATATCCGCAAAGACCGCAGTTGCTAGTATTCAGTGCGTGGAATGCAGGTTCGATCTTGTTTAGAGCCGGTTTGGTGTGGTTGCAGGATATATTGGTCACATTAGCTTTGCTGGGAAGCAGTCGGGTGCTGATACTAAGTCGCAACGACACTCGGAACCAAAGATTGATGTATAGTGCGATAGAGCGATACACGTCTGACGAGAGAACTAAAGAAAGAAATCATATTGCTTCTCAAACGATCGATGAAGTAATGAAGATATGTACAGATAGCAAACGAGGGAATGCACGATTGAGTGTCGCCCAATGTACAAATTGATTTTTGAATCATCAAAGACCCAACCAGAGGGTATATGCATCCATTTCCCAAGACTATGCGTCTTAAACGTCGTAGGTGCTGCCGATGGGACCGAACTTGATGTTGGACCAGATGACCTGGGAGTTGGGGTACTGCTCGATGACCTCGGACGGAACACCGGAAGTGGTGGGGCATGGGCCACGGTCGACACCAGGCTCGCCGGCACGGTCGACGGGGTAGCTGGAGTCGAGCCAGAGCATGTTGGCAAAGTTCTAGATACACATTAGCTATTCGTTTAAATGAACGGCTTGCGCCTTCTGCGACTTACATCGCTCCAGATGGACATGACAAGGACCATGGGGATCTCGAGGGCCTCGTTGAGCTTGGACCAGCCGCCAACCTCGTTGAAGCGGTCACGCTCTCCGAAGACGGAAAACTGAGCCTCGCAAAACTCGGGAGTGATGTCGGCGTTCTCGTCGGGGATGCCCTCGTAGGTAGTGCCGGGGATCTCGATCTTGTTGCCGTCCTGGATGAAGAACTGAGACATGCGGTTGCTCTCGAAGCGAGTGACAACACTGTTGGGTCATGTTAGTCTCGGTTCCATGAGAATGTGGTAATCCAGGGTATTTCATGCTTACGTGAACTTCTTGGAGGTGTCGACGGTCTTGCCCTTGCCGTAGAAGTCCTGGTTACCCATGCGGTACGGGTTGAAGTCACAGCCGTTGGCGTCGCAGCCGCCGCCGTAGCGGTCCTCGGAGTAGGTGCCACCGCAGGTGGTGGTCTCGCAGACGTGGTAGTTGTTGTTCTCGCAGGGGTGGGGAGTGAGAGCGAACGCAGCGTTGTTGGACTCCCAAACGTCAATCTCGGCGCAGCAGGCACCAAGGTTGCCGAAGCCGGAGTTGGCGTCGGTCTTGGAAGGCGCCCAGCCCTCAATGTTACCCTGTGAGCGGCTCGGTTAGCTTTTGAGGCTCTCGTAACAGCAGAATCATCTTTTCTTCAACTCACCAGACCGTTGATGAACTTCAGATCACGAGCACACTGAGCGTCGCAGTATCCGGTACCGTACTTGGCACCAGCGGCGTTGTTGACGTCGGTGGAAAGACCGCCATCTTCGTTCATGGCAACGAAGTAGAGAGCGCTGTTCATACCGCACTCGACGGTGGACAGATCGATATCGAATGCGAACTCATTGCCCATGAGAGTGAACATCTGGTACTTGGACTCGCTGTTCATGAGGTACATGCGGGATCCGACGTTCTTGCCGTGCTCGTGCGTCTGAACGAACTTGAGGGTCATGGCATCGCCGCTGGTCGAGACGCCGTAAGTGGCGCCGTAGTTAGCTCCCTCGACGGCACAGTTTTTGGAACAGTCCTCAGGTCCGGAGCACTTGTCGGTCCACTGGTTCCCTTCGTAGCAGTTTTCCCATCCGCTGGAAGCGTACGTCAGTCGAGCCCGAGCCAAGATGGATAGTGATTGTAACATACCCGACATTGTGAGCCCAGCGCCAGTTGGCGTCAATGACAACGTCAGAGTTCTTCTGAGAGCAGGAGCCAGAAGAGCAGTCGGACCAGCTCAGCTTGGGATGAACTTCGGGGTCCTCGGTACCAACCTGCTGGGCCACGGCCATGGCCAGCATGGAAAGAGCGGTGATTGTGTACTTCATGGTGAAGGTAAAGAAGAGAACGGAAAGTTACCGGTCAAGACGGGGACCTGCTGAAGTGATGTGTGCGTGATGAAGAACAGTATCCAAATCAATTTATCGACCGGACTTTCTTGCTCTACTTATGCTTTCGAATGCCATCTCACAAGGTTCGCCATCGCCCCATCACGGAATGAGGCTCGCCGAACTGATCTTCTCTGGCGTCCCGACATGCGGTAACATCGCGTTGTCATTCCGTGATCAAACTGATAGAGACAGTGTACTATCCATCAACGAAACTGGCCTAAGTCAGTCTGGGACAAGCAGCCCCTCGAGAAGCTGTTCTCAAAGGGGTTCCGTGTGACCTTGACCTCAATGTCAAATTTCCATATTCAGAGATGACCAAGCGCCAGCCGGGACGAAGATTCCGTTTGTTTTCGGGGGCCAAACGAAGCTGCGCAAGAGGAGACCATTGCCCAGAGCAGCGATAAGCCCCTCAGTCCATGGAACTCAAGGCTTTTCGATCCGGAAAGCTCCATATTCCAAACAATCGCCAAGATCTTGTCAGCGGGGAGGAAGGTGCCCCATTGGTCGGGAATTTGGGAAACGACGGTTTGTGGCGGGAGGTATCTGATGAGCCAAGTGGCGTTGTTTAGGGGTCAAAGCCTCGGCGTCGGCAGGACCAGCGAAGAGTCCGGGATGGACGGGTAGAGGTCGCGAGATCCCTCAGGAACGGTCGCTGATCTCAGCCGTCTTCGGTGCTCGCTAGCACATTGTCCGAATTCATTCAACAGGGCTCCATGGCCGTCTCGGCGCTTGAGCGCAAGAACGCGTAGATGGAGACGCGCGCTCGCAGCCGACTCAAAAGATGCTCTCCTAGACTCCTACATGTCCACGCGCCCCAGTCAGTGCTTGGCGAAAGAGCTTGAAGTTTTTCCAGCCATACAGCCATGGGAAAACCAAAGAAGGAAGTCTTGGTAAGCCTCTTCGGCTTTGCTCCGAGACGGGTCTCAAATCATGAGCTCCGAGCCCTAATGCTCGCCACTCCGTGAGTGAACGGCATGATCCAAGAAAGAGCGGCTGTCCACGCACTCTCCCACGCCGCTCGTCGCGTAAACTTTTTGGAACCGATGTTTACCAATGCGATATGGTGGCCTTTAGGGGATGTCGGGCGGCACAGAACCACATGCAACGCCGTTTCCGGGTATCGAAGCGACAGCCGGTAGTGCAGACAATGAAGGCTCATGGCATCTTGCCCAGGGGTTGAGGACAACGAATGGCCCGATGCCTCTTGGCTTCGGCTTTTTGCCGCAGAGGCATCTGGGGGATCCGCGGGGGTGAAGTCTGGGCGTGCAGGCATTCAAGCGAGAGCCGGGCGCGGCGGTGATAAATATGTCGTGCTCATTGGCCTCCTAGCGGGGTAAGTGGGCAAACATCACGGCACACGGAGAACGACGCTCCGTTCACTTCATATAATTCATTGCGTCGATTGGTGCCATTCTTGGTGACGTTGTCCCTAATGTTCGCTTCTGCATTCACCCAGGTCCTAGTGTCGTATTTCGGAGTCCCATCGTCAGCGTCGCTCTGCGTCACTATCGGTCGGACAACCGCTCAAAGCTGCGCAATTAAATGAGGATGCTCTGAAAGTGCGATGCAGAGATCTTGATATTGCAGGCAAAACACACGAATCTCCCTGGAAACAACGCGGCTCTTAATGGGATTGCGGGCCGAAGAAGGGGCACAATCTTTGGCCTGGGAAATTTCGGCGCTACCTTCTACGATGAATGGATAATCCGTCACTAGTGCATCCGTGCCTGACCAATTTTGTTAAGTATAACTACTATGCTTTCCGAAAAAGCCGTCTGTTATCCGGGCTGATTACGCGTGAACAGACAGTCGATTCGATGAGCTCGATGTAAGACAGAGTACGGACATATAAGGTCAGACTCCAAGTTCATTGTTTCCCAACTTCCACTTGCAACGCGATCCGGAACTTCAGACTTTGTGACCTAGTATCACCATGGATTCCTTCATAGCTATGGACCTTCTAGATGGGGAAAGAAAGATTTCCAGAAGTCCCGATCAGACAAATTCATCATAGTATTCGGCAAGCTTCTCGCCAGACGGTGTCGACGTCTGCTCACCTACGGTTGTGGGATAACACCTATACGTATGTAAGCATCTAACCCCCAAGACCGCCTCGGCTCACCAATCAAAACCTTGAGTGTTACGGCTACAGCAGTGTTTCGAAAATCAGTCGAGTCCCGACTGACCATCTGTCCGTTAACAGGTACAGACAACCGGTTTAGAATAACTGCTCCAGTGTTACACTGGTAATTCCATTTCTGAAGAGTTGATTCTCATCGTGGATGTGCTGTGCTCCACATGTTTCTGACTTCCAGGCACTCGGTTGGTCACACAAGCTGAAATCGCCTACGAATGGCCCCTTTTCTCCCAGTTTAGTGTCGGTGACTACGTAAGGACCTGAGGTGAAAGTTGTACTTTACTGGAAATTAGGCGCTCGAATGCTCCTGTTTCTACATGTTTGAATGGTGAGTTCGTTTGGAGTCATACGTTGATCAAATATTCGACGAAGCTGATGGGCATTCTAGGTGATCAACATATGCGAAGCGCACCTGCTGCTGAAGTATGGTAGCTCTTATTCGATGCAAGGACCGGAAAATATCAGTCAAAGCTAGGATTTGATCCATTGATATCGGTCAAGTCATGTTTGACAGGATGACAAACGTGAGCTTTTTCACACAGGACGCCAGCTACAAAACGGCATGAAAACTACCGCTATTTCTGCATATGCGTGCCATTACTTGACGAAACCTTCCTCTAGAACGAATCAGCAAGATGGGCCGCGAGCACGGCGAGTTGAACGAACACGGAAAGTCGTAAGCATCAACCTTACAATTTCAAGACTCCGTGCCGCTTGAAAAACGTTGCGGAAATTCACCACCTTCTACCACATAGCTTTAGGGCCCCAGTGATACGTGGCCGCGAAACAGCCAGTGGTGTTTTCGCCCCTTGCGAGCCTCTTACCGCTTCTCATGTCTCGGTTATCTCACGCCAAATCAGAGACCTGAAAATGTCTTCCTGCACGCAAGCGGCCGGTGGTCTCGCCCATGTTAGGCCCCATGTGTGATTGCCTATCTGCCCAGCAGGTTTCTTTTCTATGACAATGCATTCCGACGTGCTTACGCCCATCCCTCAATTGGACATTATATCGAAGGGATGGTGACGCCTATCACTCTCGGCGGTAAGCTGTGCTTCTCACTATGCAGTCATGTGCAACGGCGAGGGGCTCACGCCAACCAAACGAGTCATAGCAAGCTCAGCAATCCGGCGATGTCACCCCAACCTCAGCGCCGCTTGAGGAAGGTTACAACGAGCTCTCTAGCTTTTCGACATTCGTACTTCGGGCCGCAGCGCTCAAATTTTTCACTTGATCGCCGATTTGAGTTTGTGATATGCATGCTGTGTTCTGGACCAATTAGTTAGAGACCGACCCTGTGCGACTTCTTGTCTTACCTGCATGTTCCATCCGCCATCCTTCGGGTTTAGTGTCTGTCAGTCTGGCAGGTCTATTGGGTGCGGATTGCCACCCGCTGGGGATTTGATAAGACACCTAGAATGCTGACGGGGAGGTGATCATTGGCATCGGGGTTGAAGCTGGGGTTAAAAGCTTGACTTTGGCAGTCGTTTTCCTCCGCGGAGATGCCTCTAACTTGAGACTTGTACTCAGGCCATCCATCAACCGTTCAGTTCCAGGTCGGCTTCTATCGAAGTTTGCCAGCCCAATCTCAACGCCGCAATGGAATCTGACGGTGTCGTAAAGTCGGAAAAGACGGCTCCTCAGGCAGAGTCGATCGAGGTCGCAGAGTCGCAAGCATGGGACCAACACTCCACAAAAAGGCTCCTGAGCAAACTTGATTGGCATATCATCCCGTTCATGTCGCTGGTCTATCTGTAAGTCGCATCGATCGAGGTTCCCGCAAAACCAGGCTCTCGGATATGCAAGGTTAATTGGAGTAACCTGGAAAGATTATGCTTCTTGGATCGGACGAACATCGGAAACGCTCGACTCGACCACTTGGAACAAGACTTGAGATTGAAAGGCATTCAGTACAATGACTGCCTTGCCGTTTTGTTCCCTTTCTATATTGCCGCCGAGATTCCAAGCAACATGATGATGAAGCGTCTTAGACCTTCGATCTGGCTGACCTTCATCATGGTGTGCTGGTCGGCGGCAATGATAGGGCAAGGCTTTGTAAAGGATTACTCCGGCCTTATGGCAACGAGGGTCATTCTCGGCGTGTTCGAGGGCGGCCTATTTCCGGTACGATTCTTAGACACTGTGCCATTTGCGTTCTCTCGCGCAAAGAAAGCTCAATCTATATCAGGGAGTCAATTACTATATCACGCAATGGTACTGCAGACATGAATGCGGCTTCAGGATGGCGCTGTTCTTCTCAGCAGCCACGCTCGCAGGCGAGTCTTCCACGTATAACGACGCTTGTAGGCCAAACTAATATACGCTTTACAGGAGCTTTCGGAGGTATTCTTGCGCGAGGAATTGCCGAGATGCATGGCGTAGGAGGCCTTTCCGCTTGGGCCTGGATCTTCATCCTCGAAGGCATTCTGAGCATCTTGGTCTCGTTCACTGCTTACTGGGCTATCTATGATTACCCTGCGACGCGAGTAGAACCCCGTTCTGTTACCTCAATGACCCGTGGACTGACTTGTGTCCAGCGCCCGATTCCTCAGCGAAAAAGAACGTACGGAAGTCCAGAGGCGGCTACAAGAAGATTCAGGTCATCTGTCCAACGATTTCAACATGAAGTATGTGTGGCAGGCCATAAAAGACTGGAAGATCTACATTCACATGCTCATTTGCATGGCTGGGTTCTGTCCCATCTACTCAATTGCATTGTTCCTACCGACCATCATCAAGAACATGGGCTACACATCGAACAACGCTCAGTTGATGTCAGTGCCGCCGTACGTCTGCGCATGCTTTTTCACGATTATTGCGAGTTGGTACGCGGATAGAGTCAGACAGCGCGGCATTTTCCTGTTGGGCTTCCAGCTAATTGGAATTCTGGGCTTTGCATTGCTGGTTGGCACCAGTAAGGCCTCTTCTCAGTATGCCGGAACTGTCTTCGCGGCAGTTGGTGAGTCATTTCCACAAGTTGTGGATTGCCATGGAATGTGTAGCTAACCAGTATCAGGAATTTACCCCCAAATCCCTCTTGGCATGGCATGGAACAGCAGCAATATTGGAGGAAGTTTGAAGAGAGGAACAGGAATTGCCATGCAAGTCATGGGAGGCAACTGCGGCGGCATTATTGCGTCTTACGTCTACCTCTCTCGGGATGGTCCCCGCTACACTACCGGGCATAGCATTCTTATTGGCTTCGTCGGGTGAGAGACTTACACGGGAACTTGTTTTGGTCTCACATTCTAACGCGCATTTAGCATGGCATTCTTCTTGACAATTTTCATGACAACATGGTGCCGCCGAGAGAATGCTCGTCGTGACCTGGTCGCTAGAGAAGCTGGAGTCCAGGGACTGACTGAAGAACAGAAGGCCATGGAAGCCGAGTTGGCAGATAGCGTGCCATGGTTCAGATACACGATTTGAGTCAGGTCTTCTTTGAATCCAGTTTTCGACAGCCTCAAGCGACTCCAAAGCCAGTCTGGAGTTCCTTCCTAATGGAGAAGAGACGGATGGTGGATGTACTGCAAGTGCGAATGTCGATAAATGACGGAGGACACCCAGGGCTATTAGCATAGGCCTAGAGAAATCAGTTTGAGCTTGACAGACGCAATCCTACCCATGTCGATTGAGACCGGTGGAGATATTTCAAATCCAGAGGCTGTGTGACCAGACCCAGACCCTCGGGGCATGACCGGACATCGCCGGCCAAGTGGAACCGCGGCCGGGCGGATGCATGGAGCAGGACGCCGGATCCGTGTGCGGCGCATTCATTGCGTTACCGACAACAAGCTTTGGTCTCCTGCGAAGATGGTGTCGATTAATGCTCCCTGAAGTTTATTGTGATTGTTTTCAATATGGATAATGGCTCAAATCCCTTCAGTCGAGAGCCCAAAAAGAAATCCAACTATCAATAAGAAAGGCATCTGACGGCTTGTCGATGCTTGGGGGCGGACGACTGCGTAACCCGCAAGATTGATGAACTTCGCCGTCCATCCGTAAATTATAGCGGTAACACGTTTTGTTTTCAAAATGTTAATGAGCAGTGTGCTGAAGAACCACCTCGCCGGCCGTTGAGGTGAAAATGGCCGAGGAAGGGGAATTGCTGCATTCACTTCAAGGAAAGATGGCCCGGCGGAGATTTAAGAAACGGTCTCTGATACTTTAGAACCCGAGGCTCGCACAGAGCTCTGAAATCATCATAGAAACCTGCCAGGCCAACCGACAATGTAGTGGTTTAAGATATAGCTTGGTGAGACACCGCAGCTGGAGATGAGATATCCGAAATCAAAGAGTTCCTCGCCGAATCGGTTGCGAACGCCAATTGACGAGTCGCAATAGCCCCACGCGGGCCCCGTCACGAAACGGCAATTCGTCCCAAACAATGCTCATATCCCGTCCTGCAGAATTGCCCTGGTCCCTGGAAAATGCAGGGGTCATTACAGACTCACGTCCATCGGTGTAGCATCTAAACCGGCAAACAAAGCAACGTCAAACCAGGGCATCAACCACAGTGATTGGCGCATTTTTCAGAACAGAAGGTCTTGGCTCCCATCTTGGGTCCGGACTGGAACCCTACCCCCGCCCGGCATCTCATCGTTCGCGGCTGTTTTCATGGATCGGTGCTGGATTGGATGACGTCTCCAAGGGTCTTTGGCTAAAATGGGGCTTTCGTGCCTACTGCACTTTGAAGATGCGGTCCATATCTCCGTGACGCCGGCTTTATCATCATTATGATCCCGAGTGCTCGTAATTTGTAATCAGGGAGTGAATGACACCCCGGAGGAAGCTTAAATCTTAAAAGATCTAAGGTTGCCCACACCCGTTCGTGCATTGGCATCGTCCGGTCTCACTCCCGTTCCAAGCACACAACCTTTGGACGTAGCCTTCTTTAGGAGACACACAACTCAAGATGCTCTGCAAGACGATCGTCACGGCTCTCCTGGGTCTCGCCCCCCTGGTCTCCGCCGCCAAAAAGTGTCCGGTTGCCGACGTTTCCGCAATTGCTCATACCGGCACACCGGTCGGCGAGGAGGTCTCCTACAACGGACGTGAGTACCATCTTCCGCGAAGCGTCCCGATGACCGTGCGCTGAGACAATGCCCATGCAGTCAACATCTACGTTTCCAAGCCAAAGGGATGGAGTGCGCGAGGCAACAAGACCACTACTGGCGTCTTGTACCTCACCGACGTCTTCGGCATTCAGCTCGTACAGAACACCCTGTAAGCACCCGTGCCGCGATCCGTTACCTGTTGTCACATCCATTCGCATAATCATAATCATACTCATGTGACAACCAGCTTGGCCGATAGCTTTGCCCGCGCCGGATACATCTCCGTTGCTCCCGACATGTTCGGTGGAAATCCCGCGCCTGGGGACATCAACGTCCCCGGTTTCAACACGACCCAATTCGTCGCCAAACACGGCCCCAATGTGACGGATCCAATCGTGGCCAACGCCGTCAAGTATCTGCGCGAGGAGCTCGGGGTCGCCAAGGTCGCTGTCACCGGTTACTGCTTCGGTGGCCGCTATGCCTTCCGTGAGCTCGCAGAGGGCAAGGGTGCCGACGTGGCTTTCGCCGCGCATCCCAGCTTGTTGACCGATGACGAGATCAGGGCCATCACCGGCCCTGCCAGTGTTGCTGCTGCTGGTATGTGCATCCAGCTTCCGACACGTGTGTTATTCGGATACGCGTTTACTGATTGCTTCGGGATACAGAGACTGACAACACGATGTCTCCGACTCGCCGGGCTGAGATCGAGGCCCTCCTCAGCGAGACTGGCCAGCCGTTCTCGCTTGCCTTGTACGGTGGCACTTCCCACGGTTTTGGTGTTCGCGCCAACGTTTCCGACCCCAAGCAGAAGTTCGGAAAGGAGGAAGCCTTTTTCCAGGCGGTTCGTTTCTTCGATACTTGGGCTTAAACCCATTCCTTCATATATAATTTGATCGACCGAATACGCAAGTCTTCATGCTCGCTTTGAAGTTCGATTGTAGTTCCGGTCGCCGTCTACCTGCTTGTGTCTCCTGCATTGATAATTGTTCCCGCCAGAAAGTCTCGATGGCCTGTTGCGGATGAGACCACTCGGCGGTTTGAGGAGCCGTCCGCCAAACCTTTGCACGTCCGCGGCCAATAGCGCATACCTGTGTGCATATCAGACACAACGTCCGTACGGTTTCAGTCCATATGGGTGCTGCTAAAAACGTAGAGCATAGACGTCGACTTCCTACTAATCGTGATGGTCTACGCAGTCAACGCCGCGCGTGGCAATCAGACATCAATGCTGCGATCGTGATATAGTGCGAGTCCATTGGAAAAAGAAAGGATGGGAATGCGACGTATGGTGGTCGTCCATAGTGCAAGGGAGTTGAAAGCAGCAAATGTCATGTTGGAAGTAGCCGTCGGCGGTCCGCCCAGGTCTCAGAACCCTCTATTAGACCCCTCATCTGACATCGCAAGTCGATTTGAGCTTGTCTTTCTCACGAAGCTGGGATCAGCTCTTGTTTGTGTACGGATGACTTGGCAAAGCTTGAAGGCATGTCCGGCGGTAACCCCGGAAGAAGGGACACAGGAGGAGGTGAAAATCAGCCTTACCGGTCAGTGTTGACATTAGCAGGGGCTCAGGTCATTCAAACTTCTAATCGGAGGCTCCGGATTAAACCCGGCTCGTTTCAAATGGACCATTTTTTGAAGTAGCTCAGTAGCGCACCACAGGGTCCTGTCTAAGTCTTTCTGTTGAAATTTGACTTGCCTATCCTTACCGACGTACGGATACTCGATAGTCTGTTTTGCTGTAGTGCTTGGATACTTTCTGCTCGGCCGAAGCAGGTTCCCGTCGGCTCGGAGAAGATGCTATCAGAGTCAGCATCTGACTCAAACTCAAGGGGATGGTGATTCTCATTGACCCAGTCCTTGATTGATCCCATAGGGCTACTTTGTGAACTTTTGGAAAAGTTGTGTTCGTGATCTTCAGATTTTGTTACTAAAGCTGTATAGTCCTGTCACTTATGCATGCCAGTGGCCACCGTATCATCTCTTTCCACTCCGGATCCAAATCGCACACAATCGCCTTTGCCGTGTTGATACCCCATCCCTGCATAAACCAGGTGCTGTTTTCGGTAGAGTGAACGGTGACTGAGTACAAAGCCAGGAGTGTCAACGCGGCCGGATCTCGGCTCCGCAAGAGCTGCATGTACTCCTCCGTGAGGCCAATGGGCCACGTCCAGCCAACTCGCAGCTCAGGAAACGCAGTGGTGTTGGTCGCGTGATCAATCCATTGCAGTAAGACTGCCACCTCCTTGCTGACAACCTCTTTACTCGTTCGGGCCGCATTTGTCGTCTCCAATTCCGTCTGAAATGTCGTTAACTGTTGCTTGATTGCGTCTAGTAATGGCGTAGATGCTGGTACGACTGCCTCGGAGAAGAAGTTCCGGAAAGGCCCGGCCCGGATGACTGGTTCTGATGATGCTAAGATGTTGCTCATTCCTCTAACGAGCAAGAAGACGTCGAGAACGTCGTCAACGGTGGGTGCCTCGCGTCCTTCTGGTCCACCCCTCTGATACGGGAATGTGGCGAAGGCGCTGATGAGCAGCAATGATGATCCTGCAAAGAGAGGATGGCAGTTGTCGGGTGTGATCTGGGCAAGCGTTTCTCGCATTCCGGAAATGGCCTCGTTCTGATGCTGTGATGCATGCAACGCGTAGGACTCGCGCTGCTCAGGATGTAAGTGTCCCAGATGTAGTGCGCTGATGGCTAGGACTTGATGCATCAAGAACATGTAAGTGAGCCCCAGCTTCGGGATCTCGAATTGCCAGATGTTGCTCGCATCGGACGCCCGAGGCATCGTAAGACACGTTGTCGTAGCATAGTGGTGCATGAGTTCTAGATCTGTAATCCACTTGCTCAGGTGAACCGGTTCCACGGGACCGGTAGAGAACTTGACGAAGTAGGGAAATGGGTCGGGACTTGAGGCAGCTATTGATGATTGCCCTCTGCCTTGCCCGGACGAGGAAGCGTGATCACTCACGCAGTCGGCTGGCAAATCGAGTGTAGAGTCCAGCAAACTCGGCGGTGTGAGCGAGTGATCTATCGGGCTGATGGATGACCCAGTCTTGCGACTGCCGCTTGATTCCTTTCTCGTCGACATTTCGCGCCGTAGACTTGAGGCTCTATTGATTGCCGTGCTCTGTGGCCGTGAGGCTTCCCAGTTCATGCTGTTTCCGTCGCCTGAGGCTGTCTCGCCTGGCGTCAACCCATCAACGAGACTGCACTGGGTATTGTGCCTGATGCAGGCGCCACACGGCTTGTTCTCATCGCACTGAGTGAACAGACGTCAGCCAACTATGATGAGATGAGTGTGGTTACACAAATACGTCAACCGGGTTGGTGAGAAGGGGAATTATGTACTTTGACACGCCGCTGTTTGCACCTTGCACAGCCACCGCGAGACTTCTTGTACCCAAGGCGTGGCATCTTTCTAGCGGCACGAAACTTATTAAAGACGCGCTCTAAACAGCTTTTTGCCACCTCCACTTTGGCCCTTCCTAGATAGGCGAAGTGTGTAATTCTACACGTTCGCGACGAATGGCCTTTGAGTCCGGCTTCGCCACTCGGGATCCGAAAGAGACCCTGACGCGGCTTTCTCTCCTTTCGAGGCACTTCAGTCCGCCGCTTCGGGGAGTCGAACAAGCGCCCTTGGCAGGGGAGCAACGGTCGCTAGTCCGACGAATCGGTTGGCGTCCAGTACCTCGGCGCAAGGGATGTTAGCGGGATGCAGCAGCTCCTTTTGGACTTGCAGGCGGCTCGATGCGTCAGGAGCTAGGCACCAGGTGTGCGGTAGCGTTTGTGCGGTTAGGAGTCGATGAGTCGAGGAGACCGAAAGCGAGAATTTGTGGGGTTGGGTGGAAGTATGTATGTACGCGGAAGGGCAATGGAGGGTAATGGGGGGAGTTGGGCGGCGGGGCCGAACACGGTCGGGTGCTTCTTTTGTTTCGGTAGCTCAAGTGACCGGCCACTTGCTTCCGGGGGAAAGATGTTAGAGTCGAGATGATGATGATGATGATGATGATGGTGGCATCTCAATCTGCAGAGCAAGCCACTTGGTTGTATCATACAGATGTAACGAGCAGCACCGGGAAGCTGGTCATTGGAAATCTCCAGCTCGGAGAGAGAGACTGAGCCGCGAGCGAGTACGCCCCGTTGAACTGGCCGGCTGGGGCGGGTATTGAGGAAAAGTCGAGCAGTTAGACTGCGCCTTGCTGACGAGTCGACACGAAGCACGGGCGCGTGCGTTCAGAACCATCTACAGGAGAGTAGAATCCGTACTGATGAGGAATGGTGTGGGCGCGGTGAAAGTGAAACGGGTACAGAGAGAGCATCTGGACCGTTCCTATTGGAGGCTAGGGAAAGAGGAGACAAGGAATAGGGGGAGCGAGCAGCACGGCTTTTCCTCTGGCTTGAGCTTCCAGGATGCCACGAGGAACTAAAGGTTGGACTGGACGGTGACCTCTCCATGCTGATCCCTCCATGTTGCATGGCACGCCTCTGTGGCTCGGGGTGTACCATTGGATGATGCTCAGCCATGGCATGGAATCATTTAGGTAGGCCACAATTAGTAAGCCTCCGTCCACACGGCATTGGATGGCTTGCGTGGGTTCAGGTGTTGTCCTACGCAACCCTGACTTGTCCGGTCCTCGTCGTCCGGAGATGTGTGATGGTATCTCTCACCATTGTTCTCGTCAGACCTTCTTCTGGCTTGTGCATGCGTCGTATTGCCCAACTAAACTCACCAGTTCCCATCCAGTGCCTGGCTTTCGGGGTTGATGGTGTGTAAAGCGGTTCTTTACTTCAGGACTCCAGAACCGCTCCCCCCCCCCCCCCCCCCCCCCCCGGGCAATTCTCCTGCGTTCCCCCCTGTGCGCATCAATCCAAATCCAATTGAAATCCATGTTGACGGCTGTCAGCCTGCGGGAGTAAGGCAGACTTTCTCGAAGTTGTGGTGAAAACCTTACTGTGCGTAATGCTAGTGTGATTTAAATTGATTCCTGATCTCGTCCGTAGTATCGAGCTAAAGCGTATCCATCCGGGCCGTAGTCAAGACCTCCTCAATCGAAGGCTTTATGCGCTGATTTCCCCGGCTCTTTGCCAGCCCGTCTTCCTCAATTAAGGAGAATGTCATCAGCATTTGACTGTTTAGATGTCTTGAAGCTTCTCTCATTGGAACCATCGGACGACCTGTATTGATCTACCAGGTTGTTTACACGGCCCGGCCCTGGCCTGAAACCGCTGGGTCGACATCAATCGCCAACAGTAAAAAGCTCCAAAGTCGTCGCTGAAGTAGATGGCGACCGTTTTCCATTTGGGCTCGAAACTACGACTCGAACTCATACCAGGCCTTTGTCTACGGCGGACCGCTCTACTCGGCCGAATGTGCAAGGGTACGCTGCTAGGCATCTTACCGGCTACAACCTTTTACCAGGGTTTCCTGACCTACAAGATGAAATTTAATACCACTGGGGACCCCGGCGTGTCGTTGTCTTCGCAATCTGAGTTTCGCAGTGCACCTCTACGTAAGTACACTCCTCTACACTCCTTACCTCCGCCGGAAAGTTCCCGACGTGGCCGACAAATGCAGCTACTTAGGTACGATTCCTTGTGTGGATTCAACGCGTCTGCCTTGGATGCTGTCTGTCGGCCGCGGACTATCGGCTGTCCCTGGATACCGTACAAATTAGCAAGTGTCTAGGTATCTCTTCACATATTAATCGGAAAAGTATGTTATGCAACACTCTCTTGATGGTTTGGGGGTGGCTCCAATTAGAGGGGAGCTCAGCACTACCTCGTCCATCTATACTTATCCCACACCACTTTTACTCTTTTCTTTACCGCTTAATGGTGGGTTTCATCGTCGCTTTGATGGATTGTTGCACTTGCTGCTGATTGTGTTGGTGGAAGGCTTCGAACTGAGCAATGAACCAACTAGACAACACTGCGCGGTAACTCGCGCAAGATTGCTGTGATACTGAGCAAATCGTACTCAAGATTTCAACCATGGTAAGCATTCGCCAATTATTAAGTGCAAGACTCTATACAAGGCTTATATATAAAATGATGTAATGAAACTTGATGCCCTTTTGTTTTCGTGGGCGTCTGTTAGTCTCCATAAATACAGGTTCACTCATATGCGTCCAAATACACCATCCTTCGTAAAGAACTTGGCAATCAGCGCGAAAGCAACGCCCGTGATGCACATCACCCCACCAAATATAGAAATCTGAAGGAACCCATTGAACCTATTGAGCAATGCTCCGCTGACAGGCGGCCCGATGAGAACGGCCACAGAGGCGATAGCGACGCCCATCCCCATATAAGTGCCTATTTCCTTTGGTGTTTTCGGACACAGAGTAAACACGACCGACCCTCCGGAAACGATTGCTCCAGAAGTCAACCCATAGCACGCGGAGAACACGATGATGCCTGCGTTGGTGGTCGCCTTGGTCCAAGCGAAAATCGAAATGGCCGTAAACATTCCGGCGAAGAAGAGGATGTTGATACGGCCGAACTTGTCGCCAAGAATACCCGGAACAATGCGTCCAGGAACCGATGCTCCATTAATGATAGCCACAAGGTACGATGCGAGATTCGCGTCCATGCCGTGAGCAATGCCGAAAGTTGGAAGGTAGAAGAGCGGGATGAACATGCCAATGAACATGAAGCTGACTCCGGCAATGAGCAGACAGTAGAAGGGATCTCGGAACGCTGACCACAAGAAGAATCGAGTCTTCCGAGAGGGAAGACGAGCCTTGACTGCCAGAGACGCGAAGAGAAGGAGCGGTATCATGATGAAGCCGCAGACACGAACAGCCCAGCCAAATCCGATTCGATCCAAAAGTTCTGACAACACGATGGGGAAGATGACCGCGCCGATGGATGAGCCAGCGATCGCCATGCCCATTGCTGCTCCCCTCTTCTTGAAAAAGTATTGGGGTGTAGCCGCCATTGCCGGGAACATGATGAGACCGTTTGAGAGACCGCTGAGGACACCCTGTGCCAGCATGAACTGCCAGTACTGGTTGCAGAGACTGGTCATCATGATCGAAAAAACATAGACGACTGCTGCTGGACGAATCACCTAGCAATAGCTGTCAACGAATGCTTGCATGCGGTATCAACCGGACCCAAACTCACCCAAGCACCGTAGCGATCGAAAATCGGCCCTCCAATGGCCCCTGACGCGAAGACTAAGAATGCTTGGATGGATCCAATCCAGGAAATGTCGTCAGGTGTGTGGTTCGAAAGTTGATTTCGCATGTAGTATGCCTGGAAAACTCCGAAAGAGTTCGTGTAGCCTAAAGAGCAGAATAGGATAGCTGCTGTGCCGGAAGCCACGAGCCATGCCCGGAGACCTCCCTCAGGAAAGTCCTCACAATCCGATTGAGATACTCTTTCCTGCTTTTCTTGTTTTGCTTGCTTCTCCTGGTTGACTTGCTTCTCCTGGATTTGATCCGAGTCTTTCCGAACTGATTCTGCTCGAGATTGTCTCCGCGCTTCTTTTCGAGCTTCGCTCAGCTGTTGCTTGAGGGTCGGTTCGGCAGTCGCTGGCCTTGATGCTGTAGCGGGTCTTGAAGCAGGGCCTGGTCCCGATGCCTCTTCGCCAGTCGGTGGAGTTGCGTAGGCCTCAGTCACCGATGGTGTTGAACGCTCCTCGTCCGTCAATGGGGTATCTTTTGTTGGAGACGGTTCAACTGTCCTTGGGATATCCCCTGTCGTGATGGCATCATCGTTCGCCGTGTCCACATATTCCTCACGATCCAGATCCTGCACAACTTGGTACTTGGTTTCCATGTTACCCTGTGGGTTTAGCTGTCTTCCGCCCGGCTGTGAGGTAGTACTACCAGAAGAATAGATAAGAAACTGTCTCATGGCGTCGTTCGAGGCGCATCATCGACCTATTCAATGGGTGCAGACCTGTAACCCTAGACGTGCCCACATCATACCTCGTTGTTCCGCACGGCTTTCATCCCGGGGTTCGGACTCGACTGCATCTGCAATTGTGAGATATGTAGCTTCGAAAGCCCTTTGGGAACGTGCCAGTCCGAGCAACTGAAAATATCGCCGGCCGAGTCACTTGATTGCGGACGCGGCACGGTTAAAAGCGGACGTGCGTGTGCGAGCCAACGGAGATCGGTGTTACAGCCAGTCTGCGCAGACGCAGTCCAACCCCACTGAAAGTGGTATGGAGCTTCAGGCTGGCATACAATTGACCCAGAGAGATTAGACTTGAATAAGATGTCTAAAGTCACATGAGAATTTCGCATCGCATGATCCCTATTGGTGGTGTCCCAAGATTGACCTCCGTGTAATGTAATCCCTAGTTCGGGACTGTCTGACTGTGATTCGAATGTTTGACACATAATAACCGAGAAACAATAACTTTGGACACAGTAAAAGGTCAAATTCATAACAGTTTGCCGTAGGTGATGATTGACATCCTCCCGGAGTCCTGGAAACACTCGCTTTGCTGCACGCTAGTGTCCGACGGAAGTCATACCGTCAAGTTGGGACTTGGTGCAAACCCTGCCCATAATCACGATGCTTTGCCATGTGCAGCCATTTCTTAGGGCTGCTTAGTCAATCCGTCTCAGTTCATCTTCTCTGAAATCGATTCTTTCCGGTGGATCTTGATCAATCTTGAGTCAGATGCGTCGGCAGTCGTCTCAAACCCCCCTCCGGTGCCGACGTTGCTGTCGATTTCGAGCATGATACGTCAGAAGCAGCGCTTCCTGCTGTCGGAGGGCCTTGAAAGATCTGCTGCTTGAAAGCACACTAGCGCGCGGCTCATAGTTACATGTAGGTAACGCGGCGAAGAGATGCGTCATACTGCTGATGCAGGCACTATCACAGCCAGGAAGCATCCTACGAAGGAGGCGAACCATGGCGCCTGTCATGGTCTGTCACTAACTGCTGCTGACGTGCAGGTCTGCTTCCCATTCAAGTAGCCTACTTAGTGATTGTCCATTTCTTGTATGAAATTGTATGACATTGTGCGCGACTTTTCACATTCTTTGACCCTCGCTCGTCCACTCCGACAGCAGACATAGACCTTGTCAATTACCTTTGGCCGGCCTTGTCGTACGCATCGATACTGCGGCTACCCGATTACGGCTTCGAGAATATGCTTGAGCGTGTATCCTTGACTGCCGCTCGCGTCGACTATCAAAGGCCTGGCGGCCGTAGCGCCGGACTTGGCCTCCTGTCCGAGCCACGCAAACTCTTTGATTAAAGCCGGTCCGTACACCGCGACGACGGAACCTTGAGATTTCAGCGCAGATGAAAATGCTACAGCTTCTTCCAGATTAAGCTCACCACATTCTTGGACATTGACGAGATCCTTGGGTGAGTGACGTAGTTCAACGTTTGGGCAAGCCAGCCCGTCGATACCTGCTGCATTGCGACAAGACGAGCATGATGACAACATCTTTGATTTTACGAAACCTCACACGAAATCCACAAACAACATAAACCATCTATCAAATCCTAGTATGTACCGATTGACGGGGCAAGTTCCGCGTAGAATACGATCAATATCGGCAAGGCCTCCATCTCGTAATCCAATACACCAATCCAATGCCCGGAGCTAACCCTCTGAACATCGTAGACAGATTAGCTTACAGAAATAACATCGTGCTGCGGGTTGCTCCCGCGACCTAGCAATTATTGATCTCAGGGCCCTCACGGCACTTGGACGGTCTTCTCAGCCTTCATCATGCCTTCGCTTCTAAACCAACTTTCAACAAGGATTCTATGAGTATTACGAATTTTCTGATGCTGTTTTCGAATCCTACACCCGCTTCCTAGACGTGAAGATTAAACGTAATTAGGCAACAGTTTTCATCGTGGTGTTGGCGGATGTTACTGTCAGTTAAGGGTTTGCTGCAATTTTCGGCGGTCGGATAACACATTCTCTCTGTGTGCCTGGTTTCTAGTCGGAAGAGACCCGGCCTGTTTCCCCAACAGACCGGACGGAGCATGTGTGGCTGTACACCGGCATGAAACTTTGTTTCAGGCCATGCTCTTTCGTCTTCCCAACATCGACCAAGCGTCGCATGCATCTTCAGGCCGGATGACCAAGACCTTCATCCACATACCAAGAAACAGTTGGTCGACTTAGTCCAGCAAAGCTATCATTATCACCAGCATCTATGTCCGATCATGCCAGCTCGGTACCGACTGATCCGACAACTCCATGCTCAGAGTTCACCTATAACGACCTGCAGCTCATGTCACAATCTTCGCCGGAATCGGCCTTGAGAATCGTTGCGCTTGTAGATTATGACTCATTCTATGCGCAATACGAAACGCTCAGGCTTGGCTTGCCCCCGACCAAGCCCCTCGCAGTCCGCCAATGGAACGCCATCATCGCACTCAATCACGCAGCCAAGCAGCGTGGAGTCAAGAGAATCATGTCTGTCGACGAAGCACGCCGAGTCTGCCCAGAAGTAATTCTCCAGCACGTTCCAACCTGGAGGGAAGGCGACCATTGCTGGAGGTATAGGCCCGACGTGCTGGACCACTTGAAGACGGACAAAGCCTCCCTGGACCCCTACCGCCAGGTCTCTCGTGAGACGATCCAGCTTGTCAGAAGTCTCCTGCCGACCAAACCATCACCTACGATTGAGAGAGCTGGCGTAGACGAGTTCTATCTCGACCTCTCTGCTCAAGTTCATCGCACTCTCCTGGGGGAATTTCCGGTCTTAAAGCCAGCTGGCAGGAACTTGAACGAGTATTTGCCGCTGCCTCCAGCCAACACGGCGCTGGATTGGGGCATCGATAAGGTGATAAACCTTCCGTATGGAGATAACTCCCGTGAAGTCCTTGACTGGGATGACGTGGCTCTAAGTTTTGGGGCTGGCATCGTTCGTAACGTCCGCCAGGAGATCAAACAGCGACTGCAGCTTACTACATCTGCTGGCGTCAGTACCAACAAGATGGTCGCGAAGGTGGGATCTCGGATGAATAAGCCAGCTGGGCAAACAAACATCAGGCGCAAATCTGTCCCCTCCCTTATGCCAACTCTCAAGGCAACTTCGCTTTCCAGACTGGGAAGACAACTTGGTCAAAGAGTCGTCAAGACATTTGGCTCCGATAGTATTCGCGATCTCCAGCAGGTCTCCTTAGCAGAAATGAAATCGCGGCTAGGAGCAGAAGATGGCGAATGGGTGTTCAAGGCAATTAGGGGCTTCGAGACAGGCCCAGTCAGACCTCGAAGTGAAGTCCAGTCACTTTTAGCCGCCAAGACCTTTATACCGAAAGCCGAAAACTTAGACCAGGCCTGCAAATGGCTCAGGATATTTGCAGCAGATCTTGAATCCCGTCTGCGAGATCTCGATCTTGACTCGGTGTTCCCTCGACGACCCAGAACCATTGCGGTTCACCACCATATTCGCGGCCGCTTCGGGCCAACACGATCCAAGCAAGCGCCCATCCCGCCAAACGTCGAGATCAACAAAGAAACTATCTTTAACATGCTACACGGACTGCTGAAAGATCTAACAGAATATGGGGAATCCTGGCCATGCTTGGGAATTTCTGTTAGCATGTCGAACCTGGAATCCGGGCAGCCTGTATCTGATACCGCGCGCATAACCTCTTTCTTTTCCACAAGCACTTCCCCTTCTCCCCGGAAACGAATCAGGCAACATGAACAGCCTGAGGTTTCGGAGAGCGCTACCAAGCGGCAGGTCACAAAGTCGCCTACTGCGATTGCTCCGTCTAGGTCAGTTAAAGATGGTTCTACAGACGAACCAGAGAAGGGATATCTTTGCCCCAAGTGCAGCGAATACGTTCACTCCGATGAAGTTCTCGAGCACTTGGACTGGCATGTTGCAATGGAGATCCAGCATCAAGACTTTAACTAACTGGGTAAATACTTCTTTTTATGTATTGATCAGATGGTCTCGGGGACTTTAGGCACATTCCGCACTTGAGCATTGCAGCCGAGAGTCATGGGAGCCAGAGCTTTGACATAGTAATAGAACGAAATTCGAAGAAGCATAATGACAAAAAGGGTATTTAATAAACTCCGTCTACCTTCACGTCTTGGTTTTTACAACACTTTTTAACTCCATCTCATAGTCTGCCTCTGCTTCTCTTTGGACACTCCTGACACTACTCGGCGTCATTGGAGTCATGGGGATCCTGGGTGTTATCGGCGTCCTGGGCGTCCTAGGATTTCCAAGACTTCCGCTTCCTCCACTAGGCGGCTCGCACGTAAGCTTCTGTAATGGCGGTGGTGGTAATGGCTTCATGCGAGGGTCATCCTCGTTTGAAATGTGAATGATGACCATGTCCATCCCTGGCGACGTTGGCTCTGGCGTGCTGGGGTTTGGTGAGATGGACTGGGGCGCGAGACCCTTATCCCTGAATGACACGTGGCTGCTGCCTCTGTCGGGAGTTTTTTTGATTTCGATCGTCGGGCCACGCATTGTGGTGAGAAGACCAGGTATCTTCTTGAAAAGGGGTCGTAGTGCGGGAAGACTGCCGCACATCATGGCAATTGATATTTCGGTGACACTCCATGTCACGACATCGACGTTATCCCCTGGTAGTGGCTGTTAAGAAAATGCTTCCAAGTGCAAATGCGAAGACCAGTCAGTCACCTACATGTTTTGTCGTATGATTCGGCAAACATCAAAAGCCATCTAAGGCGGATTATCGAAGTAATACATGCACTGAAAGGGGTTAGCTTCAGCTGTCTTTGACTTCGCCGATGGCTAGAACGCGTCGCTGCTTACGATGATCCCAAGCTGAACATGAAACAAATAGCAAGCTTCTTCCTAAGTCCAAGCTGCAGCTTGATGAGCTGCTGGATGGGCATTGCAAGAATTACGATGTCCTCGAAAATGCTGAGAATAGCGCCAGCCATAGTGAGGGCGTTGACGTTGATGCACTTCCGCGCCAGTGTCCGGTCCCAGATGCCAGCTATTGGGGTGCATTCGAACATGATGACAAAGACGAAGACCAATCCATGGCCCGCGAGAAAACCGAAGACCAGCTTGTTCTTAATTTGAAACCTGTGGCTGGGGAAAAGGCGCGAGTAAAGCGCCACGATGGACACTTTAGCCAATATGAGAATGGTAACGTAAAGCATTTGCACAGCATAGTAAAGCTGTCATTGCCAATTGGAGTAAGTATTAAGTACGGTTGTCAAGCTGATAGATGAAGCTCACCTGTAAGATGCGCTGGGCATTTTCAGGATTGACGTTCCAGTAATGAAGGCCGAATCCAAGTTTAGTACCTTTCGTCTGAATGTTAGTGGTGTATGTGGGAAAAAAGTTTATGAATGTTCCTACTTGCGACGATACAGCCCATGGTCGCGGCTAGAATGACCTGAGGCTATTGTCAGCGACTTCTGACCCTAACACGCCTCACGGCTTCGGAGGATGTACACACAGCGGTGACGAGTGTAGTCCAGTCGTCCAGCTCCAATTGCCCTGCAATCGTCAATCGCGATACGATTCTCAGAGCGACTATAGGAAACGTGATCACGGCTAGTACAGTAATGACAAGCTTGATTTCGGTGTCTCGGGACTTATGTGGGTAAGCTCGGCATAGGTCGTCGGTCACGTAGGAGAGCTCTAACGAGAAGTTGTCAGTCATGCATAACTTGGACATTAGTAGGCCCTTGGCGTACTGAGTTGATCTTGCCATTCACAAGATGTCTGGACGCAACCAGACATGCTCTCTAGAAAGGTGACATTGGTGCAAACGCTAGGGGCGATGTTTTCGAGAGCACGTCCTGAACCAAGAAAAGACCCCGCCACGCACGGAACCTGTTACTGAGTGAGCTTGGATTGAAATGAAAGGCCCTCGAGAATGGTACTTACGGCACACTTGGGAATTTGGTTGATGATATCCAGCGGTGAATGTGCTGAGCCGGTGTCGGGGCCAGCCTGACCATAGACGATACCAGCCGCCCACGGCAGCAGTGCGAGCGTCCACGGGAAGAAGCTCTGCATGACGAGTCGAAACAAAGTGTTTAGTAGGATAGACCATTAAGCAACATCTAGCAGAGAAAAGTCCGGCTTGGCGACACGTTTCAGGGACCAGGGAGCATGATTTCCTGATGCAGCCAAGCCATTGGTTTCCCCCAGAAGAGACACGACCGAAGATTCGAAACCCACGGGATCTTGAGCTGCACATAAGTATGCCGGTAGGCACCGTCGCATTCCGAATTTCCGCCTTGGCCGACCTAAGATTCGAAGGGTGCCTTGTGGATATCCGTAGACTGTAACTATTAAATTGTGTCTATTTTCATTTTGGTTCTCATGTGCGCAAGCTCGGGGAATCTGGTAACACGATCTTAGTAGAGAACCAATGAAAACTATAATATATACTCAGTGTGCCTGATATTAATTTAACCCACGCCAAGTTTCTTGAAGTTAGGTTATGGTTTCCTCCTAAGACGGCAAAATGGTGACAATTGGTGTGAGCTTGCAGCCTTTATTTAGCATGAGTGGTTACACTAGTTGGCCGGGTGAGCCCACGGATGAATCATGAAACTGTCTTTCTGAGTCTTCAAGAGGGATCACGCTGGTTGATTAATATGCAAAAACTCAATTCTGCGGTGATATATCCACCGGCATTCCACCACGGCACCAATCCTGGACTTGGTACACGCAGCTTTCTGCTTTTTCATGCAGAATTGACAAGTACCCCCGCCCCATTATCGCGTTCCCACGAACCACGGGAAGGGCTTGTGTGATCCCAAGTACGCCACCCCACCCCGGCCGCGTGGTAATCCACGCCCGGAGTTCTCAAAGGACCGTGAGTGCTGAGACGGATGATGGCCGTTGAGTCTGAGACAGGCATTGATACTTTCACGCCGGTCGGGGTGGTCGGGGCCATGTAGACATGCCAGGGTGCATGGTGATTGACGTAGTTGAAGAGTCCCATTTGAACATACTATGTTGTTGCACGAAATGTGACAAGTCGGTAGATGGCTTCGATAACAACATCCGTCTCCGAAGCACGAGGTGCGAGCAGAAAACGAGCAGAAACTTCGCAATGCGCGAACGGCATAGCCGCGCATTTTGACGGGGGGATTCCCTGACTCAAGCGCAGACTTAGCCGTGCCAGCCGCAAACCCCCATTTGCATTCGCCCTGCCCGAAACCCCTGTCAACTGCGCGATTTTCCGAACTGCCCGGTTGACTTCAAGCCATAAAAGTGCGTTTTATGTCAGTAATAACGCAATGCGTATTGCATACGCGTAAGAAGCAAAGATAGCTCCATTTTCGCCAGAATTAGGGCTATTAAATGGTATACATTTGGCTATAGCGCATGCAGGTTTCATTCCTGATCCAAAGTAACGATAAATAACGATAATATTCGAACGGGATAGACGTTTCAGGCGCATTTAGGCTTCATGTTCGATAAAAAATAACGATAATATTCGAACGGGATAGACGTTTCAGCCGCATCTGAAGTGCCCATTCGAATGTTATCGTTATTTATCGTTACTTTGGATCAGGAATGAAACCTGCATGCGCTATAGCCAAATGTATACCATTTAATAGCCCTAATTCTGGCGAAAATGGAGCTATCTTTGCTTTTTACGCGTATGCAATACGCACTGCGTTATTCGATGCTAAAGTACGGCAAAAGTCGACTTTACAACTCGAAAAGCGGCGCATTAACAGGGGTTTCGGGCAGAGCAAACGCAAATGAGTGCGGCACAGTAACGCGCCGAGTCTCGAAAACGGCCATGGATGGCTGGGCCTTGATAAGGCTCATTCACCACGAAGAACCCAGCTGTCTAAGGGTATGATCTCCTCCAACAGTACAGTACAATTTCCAGTACAGTACTAGCAAAAAGTGACTTTGGGGGGTGTGGGGACCCTATTATGAAGCCTCTGATGTACCTACTGTATTATTTTCTGCCGCATATGGCCGCCTCATACTGCTCCTACTAAAAGCCTTTTAGTACGCGGAGAGGGTGTTTTTCCCTTCTAGCACGCGGAGAGTTGAAAACACCCTCTCCGCGTACTAGAAGGTTTTTCGTACTAGAAGGTTTTCAGTGGTTTTTAGTGGGAGTAGTATGAAAAGTAGGTTAAAACTACTCTCTCTATATATCAGAAGAAAAGGTACTTTGTATAAATACTGCGTTTTATGGGTTATAAGTACTACCTCTTATATAGTAGAGTTTATTAAGTAAATGAGGTACTTGTTATATTTAGGTAAATTTTCGGCGGTACTGTACAGTTGGAGGAGATCATACTCTAAATAACCTTCCCGGATACTCCGTTCAAAAACGGGATCACCCTTCCCATGTGTCTTG
Source organism: Colletotrichum euphorbiae (assembly GCA_037178605.1). Classification (NCBI taxonomy): domain Eukaryota; kingdom Fungi; phylum Ascomycota; class Sordariomycetes; order Glomerellales; family Glomerellaceae; genus Colletotrichum; species Colletotrichum euphorbiae. Next base: position 4,042 of record JAXCEF010000073.1, on the reverse strand, counting down.
CGTGACAAACCGCCCTTGGCGCATCCTTCAGTCTAAAGCAGCATTATCCAATAGATTGCATAATAGGAATCAGAGGAACACAACGGCTGTCAATATGGCTTTAAAACCCATAGTTATTGCCTCAAATTTTCTATCCCGACTTGAGCTTAGTCTCTTTCAAGGTGCTCCAAACTGCGGCCTTGGCAGGGCGACTTATGTCTATGCAGTATTTTACGTGTGCCTTCTACTTGATGGTATGAGAACGTATGTATTTGACTCATCTCTATATACGGATCTACTAGATATCAATTTGCCTTCTAGTTTGTTGTAGCTCTGGAAAAGGTTAAGATGATTATTGCTGAGCACCCCGTTGCCATTATGAGCAAGGATATACGAAAACGATAAAGAAGACTCTCTCTTTAAGCGTGGCTGTTCTTTAGAGCCGTGCTCGGCACTTGTTTAGCGCCGTCTGAGTTGTTACCGTCCGAAGCGGATAGTATTAAATTGACGGAGTCGATTCGTTATATTGCCCGCGCTAAACCCAGCATGTTAGCGAAATATCTGCTACCGCGCCACACCTATAATACCTACCTTTCTCAAAATACCTTGAGTTTATAGTATATTAATCAGGGTTTTGAGGCTCCTAAAGTTATTGCCGAACTTATGATAGGACTATTACGTCACTATTATTATTATTATTATTATTATTATTAGCCTGCGTTTTCTGTGCGAAAAATATAGAGGGTCGCGATATCCCTGGATCATGTAAAAAAAACTTGCTGTTTTCACGGCAAATTTGCAATTTTCAGCAATAAGGCTAATTCTAGCGGAAAAAAGTACTTTGTGAGTAAAAGTAGATCGTGGCGGCGGTGGCTCACTAACGTATTGGGCTTGGCCGGGCAATATAACAAATCGACTCCGTTAATTTAATGCTATCATCCGAAGCGGTTCGTACGCCCTTCCCTTGAGCCTGAATGTTGCTACCAGAACTTCAGAAGCACCGATCAATCGTCCTGCGGCGTCATGGATAGCGTCCCACTCGGCGACTTGATCCAAGCGCACCTTGCGAAGTTAGTTACTCTGAGCACCGTCTTCAAAGCTGAGAAGCTCCTGACGCAGCTTGTAGCGCCTCCACTTAGAAATGAGGGACGCCCAAAGCCAGTAGTAAGCTGCATAAGCAAGAAGACTGCGATATACCAATAATCTCTGTGGTGAAAGTGAGAGTTTGCTGAGGATGGGTTCACTTACATTCCTACACCCGTAACGGCGCAAGCAGCATACCAAAAGCCGACATCGCCAGCGTATTGCCCACCTGCAGGAGGGTACCAGGGCATAATCAGGAGATAGGGCAGGATGCAGATATTGAGAATAATCACCACATGCCGAGCTTTAAACTCAGGCTCGGGGAGGTTGAGCTTGCTTCGTCGCCAGCGGACAACATAGATTCCTACAGCCATTACTAGACTCAAAGCAGATTGGGGTAAGATGGCAAGGTTGTTCACTGTCTCCCACTTAGTCTCACAACAAGTCCAAAAAGTCGCAGATTTGAACATGCTTACCAAACGTGAAGGCATCTCCAGCAGGGACGGCCAAGGTCATGAGAGCTGTGAGAGACTATATTACAGCATACGGACCCAAGAGCGTTCCAAATGGTTCAGTAGAGACCCAAAACCGAGCCCAAGGCAGTACTCCCTGGCGACCAGACTCTCTGATTCGGCGAGAAAGACCAATGATAACAGCAATCATGTTGCCAAAAGAGGCCAGGGCGAAGTGGAAGTTAATCCCACGCACAGCTCGGGAGTTTCCGTAAACCACAGTATAGAACAGGCTTGCAACTGTGAGTCCGGAGTTCTCAAACTCTTCTCTGGGAACTATGACCAGTATCAGCACTTCCATTGCGTAGTGGGTAGGGCTCCTAGGAAACTAACCAGCGGCGAAGGAAGCGACGTCAGCAAACACGTAAAGAATATCGTCAAAGCGGCATTGGCGTAGATCTAGAGCGATCCAACAGGATTCTAAGGAGATCAACATCGGATGTTAGATTTGGCCATCTCTGATCCACTGATGGTGATTTGACCTCTGCACCCTGACCTCGTTCGCCACGTTGAAAGCGTTATTGTAACCACCGTAAGAAAATATAATGCGATACAGTGCGGTAGTTGATCCATATGTGGTTGCAAAGGAACTTCCTGACCATGCACCTTGGAAGTTGGCTGTGGGATCCTCCACCTTGGTATTGCCGCCCAACGCAACGAAACCGGTGATGATGATGAAAAGCAACGTGCAAATCTTGACAATACCAACGCCGTTCGAAAACCAATAAGCGTATTTCGTATTGAAGACAAGCGCTGCGATTGATCAGCCTCAGACGTCTATCATCCAGCTGCTGGAGGATAATATAATTATCAACGAAGTAGGGGATAAACTAGGCTTTATGACAGGGTTAGCGATAACAACAGAATACGCCAACATGACGAATGCCCGCTGCCGCTTCTGTTGCCGAAACATGGCATCGAAAGCACTACCCCATTCCTGGCATCTCTCATTGACTTGTTCTCCACTTGGAAACAGACTCAGATTAACCCCCTACGACCAGCGAAAGAGGGTAGCTTGGTCCCCTTCATATTCATGAAGGCGCTTGTCTTATTCCGACTACCAGGCTTTTTGGTCGCGCAAGTGGAAGAAAGGCTCCGCGATAGGGTCTTCATGAATCGTCCTCACAGTGGGTGGGGTAGGGCGCTGGCGGGCGCTTTGCTACGATGTACCCTCTTCTGACAACAAGCGCAGCAAGCCTTAAGCCCTTTTTTTGTGATTCCGTCCCGCAAGCTTGCTGTTAAATAATCCTTCGTGTTCGAAGATCACTTAATAGTCTTTCTACACCTCTTCTCTTCATTGTCATTTCTGCATGCCTCATCCTATAAGCCAGAGGAGCAATATTATGGAAAAACTTGATAGAAAAGAACCACATGTCTCCTGCACAGCAGGAAGTACTATTCAACCGGAAGAAGAAATATATCTCTCGTCGGATAGACTCCTCAATCTTGACTTCAGACTTGATAAAGGCAAGAGATATTCCAAACCAAGCATGTATTCGGCCACATTGGAAACAGCGGCACAAATTGTGTGTGATCTCAACAGCCTCTATCCTCCTTTGAAAACTAGTGGATGTAGCCAGCGATTGGCAGTCAAGTTGATGTTGCCCGGATCCCAGACACCACAGCCGACATGCAAGAGCGTCTCATCAAATTTCCCCAGGTTTTGCAGCACTGCGCGAAAAGCGAGTGGAACATCTACGGGTTGAGGACTGTTGGGGGTGACCAGATCCTCCGTTGCCGAGGAATAGTGGTCATTTCTGATTTTCTGTCGGCTAACGAAGCATGGGTTCAACTACAGGGTCTGAAAAGATCAATCGATGCTTTTCCACAATATGCAATCCTACCTTGGCTACGGTTCGTCACAGCGCAGCTAATCGATCAATAAAATCAAGGGGATTCTTCGGATTTGGTTAATACCGATAGATTTCTTCCGCTGAGTTTAGCTTCTATATGTCAAAGAATTAGCAGTATCTCAAGCCTAGGTATTAAACTATGTGTTGTATATACGTAACACGATTATTATTAAGAATTTAGCTCTAGATTTTTTAGAGGAAATTTGAGTCGCATTTTCTGAGATGAAATATACTGTAATATTACTTATATAATATCACCTTCTGTTATTTTAGTAGTACTAGCGTTGTGGGAGGGAAAAAGAAAATATTTGATATCTAACGACTTCTATTATGTCTCTATGAATATTGTACTTCGTCATTTAGAAATCAGCAGACATATCCAGAAGAATAATTGCAACTAAGCTCTATAGAAGGGAAACTACTATACTAATCATAGGTTGTGCCCTCTTACTCAGTCGCGTAGTTGGAGTGAACTTTTAATACTTATTAATATTGAAAGCATGGAAACTACTTAGCCCACAGGTGAATGTTACGACCCGTTATGCAAGGATAACAACCAACCAACCCACCTAGGCGTCAGACGACTAGGACAGGACATTTGTACTGCAGGATCAC